>JPKD01001601.1:0-12476 GCA_000750935.1 Pseudogymnoascus sp. VKM F-4519 (FW-2642)
TTTTATTTGAGGCTCTGGACAGAAGCCGCCAACCTTCAACAGAATACCCAGGACCAACCGCCTACCTGCCATTGGACCTCACCCCTGGACAGCCATTCCAGCCTAAGCCGCCAAATGCCAAGACTTTTGATACCCCCCAACTATCCAATATAAATGCCACTCACATCAGCACCTTTGGCCGCCAAGCGCAAGCTATGTACCTGCACAATGAGGTGACGCGTGCTGCCAGACTTCCGGACAGCAACGAATCCAAACTACAAGAGCTGAGATGCCTAGATGATACAGTGCAGTCCTTTCTCACACATATCATGGAGGTGCACACGTGGGAGCAGGTCACGTACTGCGGTGTTGTTGCATCTTCGATCAGGTACGCTCATTTTGTTGCTGGCAGTGCCTTTTCTCTCTTTTGAATCTAACATTCAACAGATCACTTTTTCTTTTACACCAGAGCATTCTTGCCTTGATCGGTTCGCCATCAACGGATCATGCCCAAGCGCATATAGCCCAAAGCTCGCGTTTGGCCCTGGACACTGCGTCGAAGATGATGGTCGATGTTGCACGCAGCCACAGAGAGAACCTCGTGAATGCGGATCTGCTCCCTATTTGCTGCACGTATAATCTTCGCGTTGCGAGAAAGCATATAGAAGGCCGAAGTAATTATACCGGCAGAAAAAACTCGGCTGACGATATAAGCGCCTTGCTGGCACAGGAGAAGGTGTTCCATGAGAGGTGGTCGTGCTTGCGGCATCATAGGAGCTGAGGTTCCCGCTCGATCGTAAACCCTACCAGAGTACAGACTCGACTTTGGTCCATACCAACCTGCATTGCCGAAGGTAAAACGTCCCCACGGCTCGATTAAATGTCCACAAATGCGTATAAATCTGAATAACTAGCCTACAGAATCATTTCAATCTAAGTAAATCTAACAAGCTCCTTTTCTACTAAAGTTAAAGAGAGAGCACAAAGGCACTACTACCATTGAAAAGTGTTGCGCGGTTTCTGGTGAACTTCATAAGCCTTATTTCGATAGAGACACGTTTGTGTTGATCCTCTTCGTTCCCACACATATCATCCATCTTGGGGATTGTTGAAAAGGTACCTAGATGCAAGAGACAGTATACGACAGCGTGTATAACAAAATCAGAAAGAAGTACGTCGATTTGGAGATTGAAGGCAGCGGCCCCGAAACGGCTGATCAGAAGTCATCCGACGTCAGGTTTGCAGCCTTGGAATCCGGAAGCTAGTAAAAAAAAAATCAAGTTCGTTTGGAGTACTCATCAAGGATTTTGGATCTGCTAAAGCTGTGGATATACCCAAGGTGCTCCTAGAATTTTGTGTTTTCAAATCAGATATTCAGGCAAAGATTTCGTTTCCAGAGCTCTTCCAAAACTATACCATCCCAAAGTATGCAGCGAGCTGCATTCGAAAATGAGGCGGCACGTTCTAAAGCAGAGGCTCTAGAAGACCTAGTATCAGGAGGTAGAGTAAATGAGTATCACGAAGATGCAGATATAGAAGAGTGTTTGTTACCACTATCGAAATTACCTAGCTGTACTAATTGCCTAGAGTGCCTAAGTAGACGCTGCTGCTACCCAATTCAACTATGCCTAAAGTTCCAATACAAATGGAATTAAAAGTCCCTTCACTGCGACGTCCATTCTATATAACCTACAGCATCTCATCCTGACAACGACTCAACGCCTATTAGAAGGGTGTGGCTTCGACTTTGCAGTTAAATGGGCTCCTACTGTGGTCGAAACCAAAGGATAGGACTGTTTAGTCTCCTTTAATTGGTTTTGTTGATTAAGTGTACTCTATATAGTAAAACCTCGCCCCTGTGCTATAACAAGTGTTTCCTTGGGAGTAAAGGCTAGCTGTCCTATGGTAGCAAATAACTTAAAAGAAAATATATGATGCAAACAGAAGCTCTGAAATATGGAAGCGGGTGACTAGCCCTTTATACTATTTTCTTAGTTCAGCCGTACTCACCTAGCTCATCCTGCTCACCCTACTCACCCTGCTCACCTTGCTCACCTTGCTCACCTTGCTCACTCACTCACCTGTAGGCGTCTACTGTTGCGATACAACGCGTTGTAAAAAATAGACCTACTTTTAGGTGGTTGAGGTAGTCGAGGTGGTCGCGATCACAAAATAAGGGTAAGGGTAGCAAGGCTCACCCACTAGGCTGGATGGCACCGATTTAACTATTATCTAGAGGATTACTTAAGATCGGTGGATTAGTAGTTGGGTGGGTGACCACCAGCGAATACCCACTGTTGTATGTGTTTTTTTTAGTCTCCCTAGTAAGTCCTTTTCAAAATTCGGACTTAGCCCCCTAGTAATAAACACTAATTCGGCTTTCGCTATAGCTTGTATATATAGTACATATATGGTGCAGGGTGGCAGTTCTAATATTTTGGATAATTTGCGTTGCATCTCTGATATTAACCTTTAAAATTATTCGCGGGTACTAACATTGCAACTTCTAATTCCCATCTATGCCTTGACACCGACACAGAACTTACTAGTAGACATGCATACACAAGGTTACCATCATAAGCATAACAACACATGTTTTTTATGATCTTGAGCAACACTCCGATTCTACCAATTGGGATGACACATTCTTATTTGAAGGGACGTCAATAGATGGATTGGCGGTAAAGAAGTCAGCTGGCTTAATGTGCAGCTCGTGGATTTCCACTGGCCTAGAAGTTTCTCTGTTAGCAGGGCCTGAGACTTTTAGGTTATGAGGCATTGAATGCTCACATGACAGGCCAATCTTCAACCCTAGGATTATGAGTGAGACCAAATACGTTCCAAACAACAACGTCGTCATCCTCCACGGCATCCTTGCGGGCAGCAGCGTCTGCAACGCCACCAACCTCCTTTTGGCTCTGTAAAGTATATTTACCACCTGCATGCAGCTCTCCATCCTTGTATTTGGTGACCCAGA
The DNA here is from genome assembly GCA_000750935.1 of Pseudogymnoascus sp. VKM F-4519 (FW-2642). NCBI lineage: Eukaryota > Fungi > Ascomycota > Leotiomycetes > Thelebolales > Thelebolaceae > Pseudogymnoascus > Pseudogymnoascus sp. VKM F-4519 (FW-2642). Next base: position 2,957 of record JPKD01001601.1, read on the forward strand.
TATGATGGTGCGCAAACAAAGCTCGCTTCGACTGGAGGGAGTTTGGGTCAGCAAGTAATAGCTGCGTCGGTGCTGGCATGAATTTATAGCCTACTGGCTTTCCACTGATTGGGTTTTTTTTGCTGCGGTTCACCATTTTAATGACCTGGTTATGCTGGGGAGCGGCATCGAGCCATTGCGATTCTCTGATGATGTTCTGGCGAATTTCGTAGAAGTTCCCGTTCGGGTTTGTCTCAGGATTTATGGGGACTCGGTGCGAGGTCTCCTCTAGTACTGTGTTATGGTTACCATCTATGGCCGGGTCGATGCGAACTGCAAATATGTGTTGGTGGTTCTGCGCCAGTGCTCCTGGTGAGACGACGTTGCCGTAATCACTGGTTTTGCCAGGGTCAATGTTAACGACACTAACAATTCCTGTTGCTCGAGTTTCGACTACAATGCCACCTGATTGATTGAACTTATACGCGAAGACGTACTCATAGTTCGCCAAGGTGATGATGAATTGAACGACGAGCTCGCGGTTGCGGGCAACAACGGCGCGGCCAGTTCTCCAGTTCGTGTGCTTCCAGCCAATCCCATTGTCCTGTTCGTGAAGACAGATCACATTAGGACTTAGTTTACCTCGCCCAGCAGAGTCTGTAATAACACCATCAAAATACTGGGTCATTCTGTTAATCTCGAGTTGCGGATCTCAGGTTACCAGGCTTACCTTAATGACACCGAGACAATCGCATCCTAGGGAGAGGTTATTGGCACAGTTTCCAGCACCTCCATCTCCGAAGTCAAATGCTTGTTTACGGTGGAAAGGAGCCCGAGCATCTGCATATGGCACAGTCTACATAATTCATTAGATCAAGCTTGACTTTATTTGATGTCTTACGTACCATTTCACTAACACTGAGACGATAGAGAATGCTTCGACCATCGTAATGCACGTCGTGAATTGTTGCCCCTTCACGTGGGTTGAAGCCCACTCTGAATCTCCATTTCTGCCATTCAATCAAATTACCTTTGACTCTGAAAGACGGTCCATCTGGTTGAACAACATTCAAAGCCTTGAGGTCCTTCCTCGTGCCTTCGGGAAGTAGCTCAGGGGCATAATCAGACGGTACACAGTGGTTAATAATGTTCCTAGAGTTCGTTTTTCCGTTCAGGCTGTCTCCTTTACCGCCAGTTGCGAGGCGATCGATTCTAATAATCTTTTTTGTCCGAGCATCCATGACTGGAATCAATGGGAGCGGATAGCCGTAAAAGTTAGAATCCTCGTTATTTGAGCGCTTGTCTTGGGCGAAGCAGAGACCCTGGAAGAAGCGCATATTCTTGTCGGAGGCATCGAGACCGCCATATGGCCACGGCTCGACAATGACTTCAAAGCCTTCTGGCAGTATGAATTCAGCCAGCGCTTCCTGGTAAAGTGGGGAAGCATGGCAAGCTGCAATCAAGTCATCGAACTCCTTGCTTTGTCGTTGTCAGTGAGTGACTGGCATTGGTCGTCAACTCTAAATGGAAGAAATTGCTTACAGAGTTAGACTTGCGTGGTGTTGCACGTCGACCACCTCACGACAGACAATTATCTCGTTGCTAATGTCAATGGTAGCCTCATGGAATTCTGGGATCTTGCTTGCTCCGACAACATCGTACTGACATGTTGCTAATCGGGTAGGCCGTTTTGTGCTTGGGCTTAGGCAGCCTGTGTGCTCTAGGCGTAGGAATTGTTGCAATTCTGCCTTTCTGGGCTCTTGGAGGAAGATCTCTCTGAAATCGATGACGACGTTCGAATAATCATCGAGAATAACCTGTCTCGCGACGTTGATTTCGTTGACAGCTAAGCTGTCAAGGGGATGAGGTGCCATATCGGTAGAGTTTGTAATTGTCAATAGGCCAACACCTGTTTGGCCCTCAATTGCTTCTCGTTACTGTTTCTCGGGGTGCTTTTGTTCGATTAAGGGGCTCAAAATTTCATTGTTCAACCGTCGTAATTGGAGGTTATGAACTAAATACCTCTAAAGATGGTGTGAGAAGCTTTCACAGAGCGGGGCATCTCCGCAGAGAAGCCGCCTCTTGTGAGCGGGGATGGTCTTGGGGGGGGATGGGGGCGAGCGGGGATGGTCTAGGGGTGATAGGAGTCTCGCAATATTAATGACAGATCGCGGAACAAGGCCGAGTCGGTGTGCGAAGAAGTGCCCGCGTTCCAATTCCGCTAAGACCAATAACTGCTTGCCTAGGAACCAAGCTTTCACCACCCCGCAACTTACCCCACCACCCGCATGCCTCTTACGAGCGGGGATGGTCTAGGGGTGATAGGAGTCTCGCAATATTAATGACAGATCGCGGAACAAGGCGATTCAGGCTTCGAAGTGGAGCCCGCACTCCAATTCGTTAAGACCAGTAACTGCTTGCCTGAGAACTAAGCCTTTACTACCCCGCAATTTACCCCATCACCCATTTCTCGTCAAATTCTACAATGCGGGTCTTTCTCTTGGTCCACGTTTGAAGGTGGCACTCAAATCAACTCAATTTCTTGTTCCTATAAGAATGGACAGGATAAGTTGAAACAATATTAGAAATCGGAGTATTCTTGATTCCCATGAACATGAACGCGCACAAGTCAACTAACGAACCAGTTGGCCTATGAAGGCTACTCTTAATTCTTTCGTCGTGTTCTAGATCGGGATCGTCTGATTAGTAGCGAGCATAACGGAACACATCCGCCATTGATAGCACATGAATGCTATAAAGTGATCTCTCATCTTCATGGCAAAAGCTCTCACTAGTACTAGGACACTAGACAGAGATCGGTTTGTGAATATCAACTCCCTACACACACCCTTTTATATAATAAGGCCATCCTTCAAGCTTGGCCATTACAAAGCAATGTCTCTTGATATCTCATTAGAGAAGGATCATGGAATTTTTTCGGATAAACCAAGTGTGGCTGAGGTAGAGCTCATGGAGAATGTCGAGTTGCGACATCAGTTCTCCGTTTGGTCTCTCGGATCGCTTTGTCTCTGCTTGATGGCGACATGGGAAGCTCTTTCAACTGTCGTTGCAACAGCACTAACGAACGGTGGTGCGCCTTGCCTGTTCTACAACTAGTGAGTGCCGCGCTCCATTCATCTACTTCGAGGTCAATTCTTATGTCACTCATAGCATTATAACCTTTCTTGCGACCATCGCAGTAGCCTGCTCCCTTGGTGAAATAGCGTCGATGTACCCAACCGCTGGAGGTACGTAGTCACAGGTGTTTAACACTTGAGAGCGTATGCAAGAATTGACGCCTTCGTAGGCCAATACCACTGGGTAGCTCTGTTGTCTCCATCGCGATCAAGCAAGGCTGCGTCATGGTTCACAGGATGGATATCGTGTGGTGGACAGATTGTATTGTCTGCTTCGGCTGCTTTCGCTGCCGCCTTGCAGTTACAAGCATTAATCACATTGAACAATCCCGACTCTTATATCCCGAAGCGGTGGCAAGGTATGCTCGTTTATTGGGTAGTCCTCGCCTACTCACTAGCTCTGAACTTGTGGGGATCAAAGCTCTTACCACTTACGAATATGGCCTCTGGTAAGTCCAATCCGCCTTTTGATCACATCAGCGGCTGATGACAGCAGGTGTCATTCACATTGTAGCGTTTCTCACAATCGTTATCGTTCTTGGGATTATGGCCCCTAAACACGATGCTTCCTATGTCTTCACCGAGCATTCGAACACAAGTGGTTGGTCAAACGACGGCGTTTCCTGGCTAGTGGGGCTTTTGAGTACTGTATATCCGTTCCTGGGGTAAGTAGACCTGGCCATAGCCTTGCCGTTACCGAGAGCAGCCCTTTCGCTCTCTCTGAACAATGCGAGTGGATTTATGCTAACTTATTTCAGCTACGATAGCGCAACTCACCTTGCCGAGGAAATGGTTCATCCAGCCCGCGATGTCCCGATAGCAATGATTGGCAGTGTCATCGTGAATGGTATTATGGGATTAGGTTACTGCGTTGTCCTATTATTCTCGATTGGTGATCTCGATCAGTTGCTGCTGTCACCAACAGGGTTTCCTTTTATGCAGTTATTTCTGAATGTCACCAAAAGTAAAGCTGGGGCTTCGATATTATCCTTGACAGTCACGTTCATTGCGATAGCAGCGAACGCTGCGGGTCTCACATCAACGTCTCGAACTGCGTGGGCTTTTGCTCGTGATGGTGCCATCCCATTCTCGGGCTACCTAGCGCACGTCGACAAACGTTACGCTGTACCAACCCGCATGATCGTCTGCATTTCTGTGATTCAGATGCTGCTTGGATTCCTTTACCTTGGAAGCTCAACTGCTTTTAACGCTGTTCTCTCCATGGCGATACTTGGCATATACGCCTCATATATTCTTCCGATCATCTACATGACTCTCTATGGCCGCAAATCGGGAAGTCATCGCCCGGGCCCATTCACATTAGGGACAATTGGCGGTATGGTAATAAATGTGATTGCGATCGCCTGGCTCGCCATTGCCATGGTGTTTAGCGCATTTCCTAATTCCCAACCAGTCACATCGGTGAATATGAATTATTGCGTGGTTGTAATGGGGGGGTGGTTGTTTTTAGGAGGTCTGTATTACTGGTGGTCAGGGCGGAAGCAATACAATGGGCCTGCTATAGTAGTTCTTGAAAAGGTATCCTAAATGGATTTAATCGTTTGATCAAATTGTCCTCTTCATGCACAGTTAGTGGAAGCGAGTTGCCTTAGTTGTATAAATTAGAGTCATCGATGCTTTATGGAAACTAGGCTTAATAATAATAATACCAAATATCGTTTAATAAAATGGCTAGCAAAACTAAATATAAGACTGACAAGACAAGTGGCACATTAAAGGAGGCAGTATTTATAACAGTAAGTTGATTTCTCGTTGATTACCTTTTTAATCCACTGTTTGTAATAGCGCCTATACCCTTATTATATAATGGGCCCAACCCTAACTCTAGGCTTTATGACTTTTGATTTGTTTTCAATGATTTTGATATAAGTACTCATCTCTCCTTGTTTCACTTGTAAATTTGCAGCTTCATATCAATATAGGCATGATCTCCTATAAAGGGTGTAGAAGTTAGGGGCTACTATAAAAGGAAAATAATTCCATGGCTGGATTTATTTAATTAGGTGAGCCGCAGAACTAGGCAGTAAAAAGACCAGAGATAGGATTTATTTAAACAGGGGGGCAGGATCTGTAGGTTGAATGTTGCTGCTATATTATTTAAGTCTTATTTTTCAACATAATTAACTATCGCTATTGCTACAGTGGACTATCATGCTAATTATAGCCGCGACTTTCCATATTCGATTCTGGTATTCTACTCAGATATTTATTATAGTTTATATATGTTTATATTCTAAAGATTTTACCTTATTTTTACAATTTATTAACTCCAAGTCACTGTATATATAATTTACTATGTGAAAGTACCTGTAAATTTTGGTGTAAATGCGCGCGGATCGCTTCCTCCAACCTTGAGCTTCGCTCAAGGTTTGGTCACGACGATTAGGACTGACACTGTTGCTCACTTGTTCGCCCATTGTTTCTGATTTATGCGGAGAAGTAGCAACGTAAAACGCGAGACTTTAATAGAGCTGACAATGTTGAAGTATTACGGTGAACGTGTGCTGGATATGGACTTTTGGCGTACTCACATATTAGTAATCTTTAAAGCATCTAGTTTCTATGCGGAGTAGGGACCGCTTACACTTCGCATTCCAATTATATTCCCAATAAATAGGGTAAACAGTGGGTACTAGGGAGCATCAATCATCAATGCCTGTCAAGGAGTGCACCTTTTGATTCAAACAAGCGGAAACTCCGTTCCGGTGCTAGGATTACAACAAGCGGAAAGTCTGTTCTGGTGTTAGGTGTCAAGGCATACGGTGGATTTGCGGGGTACGGGGTTAGAGGGATATGCCAGTGGGACCAGGGCTGACAAGACCTTACCAATGTGCTAGTCGTCAAACCGTGAATATGGACTACGGAGCGTTGAACACGAAGTATGAAGAATGGTGCCCTATAAACGTACCCTTGTGGATCCTGTATATCTAAATTATAGTTCAGAAATAACAACTAAAGAGAGTATCATAATGATGTGTACGAGATGCGGCCCGTGTTCACGTACATGTACAAGCAAGCAGATTGCAGGTACCTTTAACATGTCTATTTCTACTCTTGTACACGAATTGGAGGGGAAATATTACCACATACGTCCTAGCAGTACTCGGCGGCATTATCCATCCGCCTACGACAAGTTTACCCCGCAAGCTTGATAGTGCAGTGGTCAGGTATAGTGAGTCCAAAAAGACCCGCGGAATTGATCCGTACAGTGAAGGCGATGGGGAAACACTGGCCTGCCACTACGGTAAGGCGGGGAAACGCGGCTTTTCGTGGCTTTACTAATATATCATAAACTATTCGTTCATTAGATGTATGACGTATAGGTACTCTTAAAGAGAGTCTCCTGCCCGTGTTCCCTACTCCTGCTCTCCCCATTTTCCATCTCCACGTCCGACAACATACTGAACCAACTGCAACCATGAGCGAGTGCCCGGTTCACCCTATCATGAAGGCCAACATCGGCGGTGGCGGCACCCAGACCCGCGACTGGTGGCCCGATGAATTGAAGCTGAATATACTACGACAGCACACGGCGGTGACGAATCCGTTGAACCCGGACTTTGATTATGCGGCGGCATTCAAGAGCCTAGACTACGGGGCCCTGAAGAATGACCTGCACGCCCTCATGACGGATTCGCAGGACTGGTGGCCTGCCGACTTTGGCCACTACGGCGGTCTCTTCATCCGCATGGCCTGGCACAGCGCTGGCACGTACCGCGTCTTCGACGGTCGTGGCGGTGGCGGGCAGGGCCAGCAACGTTTCGCTCCCCTCAACAGCTGGCCAGACAACGTGAGCCTCGACAAGGCACGCCGCCTGCTCTGGCCCATCAAGCAAAAGTACGGCAATAAGATCTCCTGGGCCGATCTGTTGCTGCTCACCGGCAATGTGGCGCTCGAATCCATGGGCCTCAAGACCTTTGGCTTTGCGGGGGGCCGTCCCGATACCTGGGAGGCGGATGAGTCGGCGTACTGGGGCGGCGAGACGACGTGGCTGGGCAACGATGTTCGCTATTCAGGCAATACCGACATCTCTTCGCGCGACCTGGAAGACCCGCTAGCTGCGGTCCACATGGGCCTGATCTACGTGAATCCCGAAGGTCCCGATGGCAACCCTGATCCCGTCGCTGCTGCCCGCGACATCCGCACCACCTTTGGCCGCATGGCCATGAACGACGAGGAGACCGTCGCGCTGATCGTCGGCGGTCACACCTTTGGCAAGACGCATGGAGCCGCTTCCGCTGATCACGTTGGCCGAGAGCCCGAGGCAGCCGGCATTGAGCAGCAGGGCCTGGGCTGGAGCAACAGCCACGCTTCCGGGAAGGGTCCGCACACCATCACCAGCGGCCTGGAAGTGATCTGGACCAAGACCCCAACTAGGTGGAACAACGACTTCCTCGAGTACCTCTTCAAGTACGAGTGGGAGCTGACCAAGAGCCCGGCTGGTGCAAATCAGTGGACGGCCAAGAATGCCCCGGCCATCATCCCCGATGCCTACGATGCCGACAAGAAGCACCCCCCGCGAATGCTGACCACCGACCTCGCGCTGCGCCGGGACCCTGCATACGAGAAGATCTCGCGCCACTTCCTTGAGCATCCAGATCAGCTCGCTGGCGCCTTCTCCCGCGCCTGGTTCAAGCTGCTGCACCGCGACATGGGCCCGCGGTCCCGCTGGCTCGGCCCAGAGATACCTGCCGAAAACCTGGACTGGGAGGATCCCCTTCCAGCAGCAGATCAGGCAGTGATCGACGACAAGGACGTCGCCGCCCTGAAAAGAGAGATCCTGGCATCCGGTGTCGACGCTGCCAAGTTCGTGTCTGCCGCCTGGGCATCGGCTGCCACCTTCCGCGGCAGCGACAAGCGTGGCGGTGCCAACGGTGCCCGCATCCGCCTTGCCCCGCAGAAGGACTGGGAGATCAACAACCCAGCGCAGCTGAGCGAGGTGCTCAGCGCACTAACCCGCGTCCAACAAAACTTCAACAACGCATCCCAGAAGAAGGTATCGATAGCCGACCTCATCGTCCTAGCAGGATCCGCCGCCGTAGAGAAGGCCGCAGGCGTCCCTGTTCCCTTCACTGCCGGCCGCGTGGACGCCTCACAGGATCAGACCGACATCCCGTCCTTCCAATATCTCGAACCCATCGCTGATGGGTTCCGCAACTATGGGAAATCGACCGCCCGGGTGCGCATCGAGCAGTTCCTCGTCGACAAGGCGAACCTGCTGACGCTTTCCGGTCCGGAGATGACGGTCCTCGTGGGCGGTCTTCGTGTTCTAGGTACCAACTACAATGGAACTGCCTATGGCGTGTTCACTCAACGCCCGGGTCAGCTGACGAATGATTTCTTCGTCAACCTGCTAGATATGAACACGTCTTGGAAGGCAAGTGGCACTGATAGTGAGATCTACGAGGGTGTTGAACGCAAGACTGGGGCGACAAAATGGACCGCCACCCGCGCTGATCTAGTGTTCGGCTCTCATGCCGAGTTGCGCGCCATCGCTGAGGTTTACGGCAGCGTGGATGGACAGGAGAAGTTTGTCAAGGATTTTGTAGCTGCCTGGGTCAAAGTGATGAACCTGGACCGATTTGGTTTGATTTAGTATACCCTACCCCACCTATCCTGGTAAATTTCAGCCCAACGGCACGTAAGCTAGTTAGCAAATTGCAACAATATGAGTCTATCCTTCATTAAGAAGCTAATGAATCGTGCCACCCCAGAATCGCTGTGATGTAGCAGTTCTAGCCATGGCCACTACATCCTCATGTCCTCTTTTAGTGGCGTTAGCGAGAGGGGATTGTTCAGTCTTGCTTAATTGGACTTGTCGATTAGATGTACTCTATGCAGAATAGCCTCGCTCCTGGGCTTTAGCAAGCTGCTCCTTGGAGGTATAGGTCTTCCGTGTCATTATAGTAGATAGCTTAAAAAAAATAGGTAAAGTTGCAGATAGAGGACTTAGAAATGCAAACGTAGGAAGCTACCTTTATAACTACTATTTTCTTGGCTTAGCGATACTCACCCTCCTCACCCATCTTGCTCACACTGCTCACCTTGCTCACCCTGCTCACCAACTCAACCGTAGGCATCCACTGTCGCGGTATAACACGTCGTAAATATGAGACCTACCTTTAGAACGTCTAGTTGTTCGCCATCACAATATTGAGGGCAACGCGTTGTAAATGTAGGACCCACCTTTGGGACGTCGACTTGTCGAGGTGGTCGCCATCATGGAACTGAGGGGGACAACCGGATCATCATGAGGGCATTAAAAGCCTGAGGCGGCGACGCCCACCCACTAGGCCGGATGGCACTGATCGAACTATTAAACTAAGATAAGCTTGAGATCGGTGGATTAGTAGTTGGGTGGGTGACCACCAGCGAATACCCAC
>JPKD01001607.1:0-23637 GCA_000750935.1 Pseudogymnoascus sp. VKM F-4519 (FW-2642)
GGGGGGGGGGTTGGGTAAATTGGGATTGGATTGGATTGGATTGGATTGCGTGGATTGCGTGGATGAATGGGAGGATGGGGATACGGGAGGGAGGGACGGTATTGGGGTCGGGGAGTTAGGGAGAGGCGTTGGGGTGGGGGAGATGGGGTGGTGGCTTACGGGGGATGGGTGTTGGGATTGGGATTGGGGGTGTCGGAGTCGGAGGGTAAAAGAGGGACGGCGCGGGATGGGTGGTGGGAGGTGAGTACAGATACACGTGATGGATGTCTCGTGACTGGCTGGTTTGGTCCCTGGGATGATGGGCTGCTTGTTGCTTTTCCTCGGGGATAGACCCAGAGACGATAAGTTGACGCCTCACGGAAGCCTATCGTGAACGTGCTATCTTTCCTTTTGTCCATTGCGTAATTTAAGGCGTGAGCTTGGGCAGCAGCCACGAACGTTATCCTCCCAGGTCCCTCACGATCGGGTGGGGGCGTGGGGGGGTAAACAAAGGGTCGTCGACCCAAACGATTGAAAATGAGGTCCCGGTTTTTAAGGGATCAGCTGCCGGGTATGGCTCGCACCTTGGATTGATATCGAGCTTTTCGTGGTTTTTGCTTTTCCGAGGACCGAGTTTATCTCACGATGCTACAGTAGCATGTAATCGTTGTTATCGTTGCCCGTTGGCGGGCGGGGGTCAGCGTTGTATTGATGGCAGCGGGTGATGATTGTCGGTAAGGATAGGGAAGAGATATCGTGGGCTCTTGGCTCCACATAGAGGAGGGTCCCGTGTTGTGGAGTGATATTGCGAATCCCCTAGTAATATGAGGAAATGCCTTGAGATTATCGTAAGCAGATGGGCAATTTGGGTGATTTGGGTCATGAATGCCATTGTTTGTTGTTATAAGCTTAAATTTGTGTTGTGGTGGGTTTTTTATGTGCGGATTATATCTGATATTGATATTAATGTTATTTTCTTACTCCTGATTCTGCCCCTGATTCTGTTTCGCCATGACAACGTGCCTCTTTCGGCACAACGCAGTGATAGCATAGGATTATCACAATGTTAGTATTATAGATATGCTATGCTGTCATATCTTGTGTTGCCGGTCATAGTTATGTATCAGAATATGGAATTGAAAGTGGATGGGGATGGGAATAAATACTGGACAATTATATCCAAAACACGGGTGAAAAACTTCATGACTTGATCACATTCCAACGTCAACGCGGGGTAACGGTGGCAACGGTTTACTCAAATAACAGTATCGATGTTTCAATATATTACCAGTGATATAGCTTATATGATACAAGCGTTCCCCCCTCCAACGCTCCCTCACAGCTCCGGCGTGTCAATAAACATAGACTTTAACCCCGTCGACGGATACCTCTCCCCCACCACCACCGCCCCCTCCACAATCCCCCTAATTTCCCTCACAGTCTCCTCACTCAACCTGACCTCCAGCGCCCCCAAATTCTCCTCCAAATTCCCAACCCTCCTCGTCCCAGGAATCGGCAATATATCATCCCCCTGCGCCAACAACCACGCCAACGTCAGCTGTCCCACCGTCACCCCCTCCCTCTCCGCCACTCGCTTTAGGTTATCCACCATCTCGAGATTCCTGGCAAAGTTCTCCGGCGCAAACCGAGGGAGCGCGCGTCGCACATCGCTGATCTCGAAGTCGTCAGGGGAGCGGTAGGCGCCGGTAAAGAAACCCCGTCCCATGGGCGAGTAGGCTACGATGGAGATCCCGAGTTCGCGGCAGGTACGGAGGATGTCGGTGGTGGGGGACTCGATGTCCATGCTGAAGGGGGAGTATTCCATCTGTACGCAGGCGAGGGGGTGGATGGCGTGGGCACGGCGGATGGTGGCGGCGGAGGGCTCGGAGAGGCCGATGTGTTTGATTTTTCCGGCTCTGTGAAGGGGTTAGGATTGAGTTCTGGGAGTGGATGTGAATAGGGGTTGGGGGGGGGAACTGAACTTACTCTTTCAGCTTGACTAATGCCTCCATGGTCTTCTCGATGGGTGTCACGCCGTCGATTCTGTGGGCGTAGTAGAGATCGATGTAATCCACGCCGAGCTTCTTCAAGCTCAGCTCGCATGCTTCAAGGCAGTATTCGGGGGTGCTGTCTATGGTTCTGGCCTTCATGGCCTCGATCCCGTTGCCGCTTGCCAATGCTTCCTTTGGGACTCGGTTGCCAAACTGTAGGCTGATTAGTCGATATGTTCACCGCATCTAACTTTGGTGATATCGCTCATCCCCTTTTTTAAAAGATGAACAACGCACCTTGGTAACAAGAAAGATCTCATCGCGCTTTCCCGTCCGCTTAAACCATTTCCCGATTAGCTCTTCGCTGTCGCCATACACATCTGCAGTGTCCCAGAACGTAGCTCCGAGCTCATAAGCGCGGTCGAGAAACTTGAAGCGAGTCTCGTCGTCGTCAATCGTGCCGTAGTAGGCGGAGAGACCCATGGTTCCCAAGCCCAGAGCAGGCACCTCGGGGCCGTCACGGCCAATTCGGCGGGTAGGCAGTTTTCCTGGCATTATAGCAAAAGCGATATTAAAAACCTGAGAGTAGAAGTCAGTTATATGTGGCATGCGGAGTTCTCGGACAATGTGTCACCTTGAGGGTTGGTGAAACTAATTGGGGATGATGCTCAAATGTCGTTGTGATGATGAGTGTGTCCGCCAAGGGCAAGCAACCCCTTTATATATACTTCCTACATCTCGACCATTTGAGTCCACAGCATAAAAGCCGAATTGGTGGTCTCTGACGTTGCCACCGGTGTTTGGAAACGTGAGGTTATCTCCATGATTACGTCCGAAATACGCTAGCGGCCGCTTCGGCGGCAACACCGACGGCCGCATCAGATACCGCATTTCCTACACCTTGCTTACCTCACAGGGAGGACAAACCTATTTTTAATTTGTACTTGGTATTCACACCACATGTGTGGTATAATCACCGATAGTCGTTATTACCGATGGGACAAATTATATTTGTGGAAGTGATCAGACGCCTCTTTTGAGTGAGATGAATATTTCACAATGAAAATGATTAATCAGCCATAGTAATTTATTGAACTCCAGAAAGAGAAGTAAATGTAATAATCATACAACTCATACTGCTTCCTTTTTCTAAAATACAAATAAATGGTGTCCTGGTTTGTTGGACCGAGACAAATGAATATAATCCGTTCAAAAATAAAATAAAACATTAAAATAATTTACCCAAAAAAAACAAACTGCCCTTCAACTATTAATTAGTGCCTTCAAACTCCCCCTCACTACTCCATGGCCCTCATCCCCTGTCCTCCTTTTCATAAAAGGTTTCCAACTCCGACAAACAAATACAAAACTTAAACCCGCATAACACCCCTAAAATCCCTGCATCATACTCACACAACCACAGAACCCACACCATCATTCCCACCCCTCCTCCCCCAAACCCCCAGCTCAAAGGATTTCGGGCTCAAGGGTGTCGACAGCCGCTTAGAACTACCCCCTATACTCTCAGACCACTGGCTCCGAGCCCACCTTCCCCCCTTATCAGGGTTACCTCCAAACAGCCCCCCACAATACTCCAGCGAAGCCATCTGCTCCATAAATGTCGGCCCCCGCGCATCCTTGTCCTCGTTCCCGAGCCAAATACTCTGCCCCCTAAACGTCGTCTTGGAGCGGGTCGAGACGTTACTCCTGTAGCTCTTAAACCTCTGCAGCATCCCGGTAGGGGCCTCACTCGGGCCCTCCTTTTCCTGCTCAAAATCCCACGCGCTGAATGACTTCCTCGAGTCCGTATCGCTCACCCAGCTCTTTCTCTTGTCTACTGAAGCCAAGAAGGAGATCAAGCGCTTCGTGCCATCCTCCGTCATCTCGATCGAGCCCGCATATGAGCTAATCGCCGGATCGATACGGCTACCACCCAGCCCGCCCAGCAGTTGTGCTAGCCCTGGATCTTGCAAAGCTTGCAATTTGTTCTCCTCCCTCGCAAGTTTCCGCAGTGCTAACGGCTCGGGCACTGCTTGACGTCTGCTAATCTTCGCTGCTGCTTCTTTGTCAGCGCCGAAGAGCATCTTGCCGCGCGACTGCACTCTTGCACTCGTGCGGTGGCTGCCGCTGAAGAACGGGCTTGATCCAGTAGTACGACGGCTGGGTAATTGCGAGAGTGGCGATCTGCTATTACCTAGGTTACTACCTGGTGGAGAGTAGGCCATATCGAGAAAGGTTTGTAGGGGCTGAGTAAATGGCGCAGCAGAATTGAATGTCAATGGGAGGCTGTCATTCGTTGTAGTCGTAGGGGAGGGGTGGTCCAAGTAAAGCACATCGGTGGATTCGGTGACGACACTCAGGCTGCTGCGTGGACGAGCGGAGGAGCTTTTGATCGGACTGCCTGGGGTGCTTTCCCAGGTGCTCTCGCCGACGGGGCTGACCGATGTACTGTGGTTTTGTCCATTGGCGCGATTTTTTTTGCTCCAGGGTTGGACAGTTCTGGTACTGCGTTCTGAGCCTGTGCGTTGGAGACCAGTACTGCTGTACTGTTTGCTCGGGGTGTTTGGAAGGGGCCCTAGATCGCTGGGAGTTCGATGCCGTTTGTGCGCGCGGTATTTTTTCGTCTTTGTTGTGCATGTCGCCTCTGGGGTTTTCTCGAGGTTGGGTGATGCCCCGGGGGTTGTGCGATAGGGATGGAATGAATATGCACCGCCCTTGGTGCGAACTGCAGAGGGAGCTGTTGTGATGCCATGAGATTTGGTTCCCTCCTCAGATTCGCTGGGAAAGTTTTGAATGATTAAGATATCGGGGTCATCGTCGATTGAGTTTGCAGACCCGCCTGTGCCTTGAAACGGACGAGAGAAGTCTTTGTGGCCACTATGACCCGCGTTGAGATGCGGAGATACTTCGTCGGAGTACTTGGAGGATGATGCAGATTGTCGAGTTGCGCTAGGATACTTTGTACTGAATGGATCCGGGTTGTCAAACGTAACCTTATTCATATTTTTCGCCTTCGCTCTCAAACCCGGATGGGCGCTTCCTGGACTCCCATTCAGGCCCAATATTGAGAACTTTTTTTGAAGCCTTGGTGTTGAGATAGCTCTTTTTGATAGAGGTACTATGGGGTCCGACAGTTTGAAGCGATTCCGCTGTCGTCTCCCGCAGTACAACAGAATTCCAGCCATGAAAATCACTGCAAATATAGACAAGATGATAGCCACAGCAAGCTCTCCTCGAGTTAAACCGTGTCTTGAGGCATTTCCAGTTGGGGCTGTCGTGGCTTCTAAACCATTGGAATCTACTGTTGAATCTTCAGTCTCAATTGTTTCTGACGTGTGAACACCAGATAACGTACTGGGAGGCTGAGAAACGACATTTATCGTAAATAACTTAAGATCCGGAGTTGTGTTCGAAAGAGCTAACTTGGGTGTCGCGGCCATGGTTATGTTAATTGATGATTCCTCAGCGGATTTGGAGACATCTCCTGATATTGCAAGAGCTTTTGAATCAAATGATAACCATGACACTTGTGGGGAAATCGATACTCCGATATCAACAGCAGTTGGATCGACGAAAACCTGGCTAACATTGTATGAGAATGGTTGGCCAATAGTAGCGTTTATTGAGGCAATGTCGCCGTCGGAGAATATATTGTTTGCAAGTGTTACTCGAATGACGGCTGTCGCAGTTCCACCGTATCTGTCTTGAGCCGAAACTGTCACATCAAGCGGCGATGCACTTTTCCGTCGCTCCCGCGGGGTCCCAAATAGAACATAGTTGGTATTGTCAAACTCGAGCCAAGGCACCTTAGTAGTAGTGACGGATATAATATCCGCTGTGTTTGCTACTTTGCCATCCAGTTTCAGACTCCCGGAGAGAGCCTTGAATTCAAATGGTTTTCCAACAAAAACTTTCATCTCGAGAGCCGTGACATCCCATTCAAGCTTGTGATTTTCAACCATGATATAGAAAGGTACTGATGCTCCAGCAAATCCAGGCTCATCTAACGCAATAAGGCGGATTCCAAAGCGCTCCTGGGGCTGGGTTAAAGCCTTCGAGTCCGGTGTTTCTCCCGAGAATGTCAACGAGGAGTTGTCAAAAGATATCCATGGAGGCAGAGGCTTGTTGTCTAATGTAACTGCAGCCATGCCGATGGCAGATGGGGTTTCGAAGTATGTAAACGTGCTTCTGCCGACGGGGTATCTGAACGTGCCAGTGCTGAAGCTAAAGCTGAATCGAGACGACGCGGTGAATATGATTGAGTTCTGCGCAGTGTTGGCACCCTGAGATTGTAATTGAGCTGCAATTGGCATCGTAATTTCTGGCGCCTTACGTGTCGAGATGATCAATGTTGACCTCATGGAGATGGACCCAGACCCGTCAGTAGCAATAATATCAAGGGTCGGCGATGTACCAGAAGCCCAATCTGGTGGCGTACCGGAGAGAGTTCGAGTCGCGCTATCGAGAGACAGCCAACTTGGCGCATTTGACAAAGCGTAGGTCAATACCATATCTGAAGAAAAGGTCGACTCGGAAAGTGTGAAATTGAATGGTGCTGAGACTCGCGCAACTGGAGGAAACTGAGAGTTCAAAGGGAGATTTATTGTAGGCGTCGCTGCAGCGAGACCTTCTAGAAGCATAATCATGCAGGCAGTCTGCGCCCGCATCCTCCACACGTGGCCACGGTGCATATAGAGTTGCATCTTGCTGCTGTCCAAGGGGACTCAGCTTTTCACTCCAAGATGGTTTCTCCAGATGGTCTGGTAGAAATAAAGAATCAACAGCGACACAACATGAAAGAGCAAACGAGATACCAAAATAACAGGACAAAATGGGGAGGGAAGGATCCCGAGGTAGCAAACCTGACGAACCTTCCCGGCTGCGTTCTGCCGTCCCCATGCCGAACAAGGCGGCTGCAGGCATCATCAAACGGAGATCCTCCCTCGCATATCTGGATTACCTTGCCACGAGGTTTAATGTCGTGTGAGTGGAAGAGGTATGACGAGAAACGGCAGCCAGGGCGTTCATAAGAATGTTCGTCCTGCAAGGGGGCCATGGTTCTGTAACTTATCAAGGGGCTGGGCTGGTATGCTGCCATATCTGGAGAGTAATAAGGCTTGATATCTCCCAACAACCATATACAAAGCCCACGCTCGGGATCCATGCCGAGAAGTCCACTACTTCAAAGCAGATCGGGCTCGGTTTAGATACTCGAGCCACGAAATGGGAATTTCGCAACCTGGCTTTGGTTCAAACAGGAGTAGAGAAATGTGAGGTATCGCTTTTCTATTAACTGATCAGTCTGTGTCCAAAGCACGGAGCATTCTCAACGGTATACTAACGTTATATAACGCGGAAACTACTGGTCACAATGCTGTATACAGGAGGAAACAGGGACAAACAGGAGGTAAATAGGAGGTAAACAGGAGGTAAACAGGAGTAAAATAACAATGCCCGGGTAGAGAATGTTGTAGTTTGATTCCTCACATTGGTACAGGAAGTACAGTTATAAGAGTACAGTACATACTGTACTTTCTCATATTGATGTCAGCGTCTTGGAAAGGAGGGAGGGTCAGGCTTGCGGCTTTCCCGGTGGCACTAAACTGAATCTGGTAACACCACAAACTGAAGTCACGCAATAAGTCACTCTCTTAGCGAATCGTAGCAATCTGTTACATTTTGATACATCAGCCAAGACGACGAACAAGCTGGCGTGTACCCTACCCTACAGTAGTAAATCAGATCGATATCAAAACCCTGCGAGCGATGATCCCCCGCGTCCCATCTCCGGAATTCTCGCCCCTTTCTATCGGCGAAGACTTGACTCCTCTCCCAGTCTACAAGGCCGCTTCAACCACATCCATAGACTTTGACGGGCTGCTCACAGCACCACTACAGCTCCATGAAGATCTGAAAGGCGGATGTGGGGGCCAGTTGTGGCCGGCCGGGATGGTACTCTCAAAATACATGCTGAGGGAACATAAAGATGATTTGAAAGATGCTACAATGTGAGAACACAGTCAGCAGAGCTGTCGTCTGGAACGGTGGCTCTTGTCGTTCCAATATCACCTTCTTCCGGTTCCCGGCTCAACTCTCATGAAAAAAATATATAGTCAGCTGACACATAATTTAGACTCGAACTTGGAGCTGGAGGAGGACTTGTCGGACTCGCTGTTGCATTAGCTTGTAATATTACGGCACCGATATATATCACAGATCAAATAAATATGCTACCGTTGATGGAGCAGAATGTCAAGCTCAACAACCTCGAGTCACGTGTTACCCCTTTAGTGCTGAATTGGTATTTGCACAATCACACTCCTCCCGGATTGCTTTACTGACTACTAAATAGGGGCGAGCCTCTGCCAGAAATCCTATCTTCGAAACCTGCGACACATATCCTTGCGGCAGACTGTGTCTATTTCGAGCCGGCCTTTCCTCTCCTCCTCCTCACTCTCACCCAGCTTCTCACTGCTTACGACCAGGCAGTGATCTACTTCTGCTTCAAGAAAAGGCGACGGGCTGATGCGCAGTTTATGAAGGCCGCGAGGAAATTATTTTCAATTGAGGAGATCGAAGACAAGGATAAAGAGGTGTGGAGCAGAGAGCAGCTGTTTATGTATACGTTCAGGAGCAAGACTCCGAAAACTAACGGCAACAAAGCGAAGTAGATAGAAGCTACAGCATTAATATATCACATAAAGCACCTGAGTTTGGTGCATGGCTGAGGGCTCTGTGAATTTTCCTATGAGCCTGTGGTAAATATCAGGGTGACAGGTCTGGGTTTGTTCTCTTGTTTCTTCGTTGTATTGAGCCCGTCCGTTGGAATAGATGCACTACGAGCAGACAGTACTAGTTTCCGTTGGTGGCTGTTCAATACCCACTAATTCACCAACTTGGACACACAAACAACTCATAAGGTGCAGCTGGGGGGTTGAAGGATTTGTAGACCAACAGTTGGGTTTTGCTACTGTGTCGCTGTGAATGGGCGAAGTACGCAAACATGCTCAAAATGCACACAGATGCACGCAGATGCATATAATTGGTAAAGAGCCCAGGGTCTCTAGGCTGGTGCATTGTAAGTCATTACAAGAGAAAGTCTTCCCACGTAGATAACAAGCGGCAGTATGAAGCCATATCTACTCTCTAGTATCTGACCACTTTCGAGACCCTTGAGCCGCACGAGTTCACTCCGAGTTGATGCGCAGGTTACTATTGGCGTTCTGGTTGTGAAGGCAAGGCACATACATACATCAGTTGATGATTCATTGAGGAGCTATTCTAGTGTATCTACAAGACGGGCTCGTCTCATAATTTTCGTGTTTATAGGATAGCTTACATATGCTACATAATTATAATACCCACAGACAAAGTTGATAATTCCTCTATGCCATCGAAAACAAAACGTGTACAAACTGTACATGCACCTCGAGAACAGCCATGAGAACAGCCACATCACATTGTAAGGCTGTGCTTATGTATTTATGCACCTTGCGAACAGCCTTGGATCTCTGGCAACTATTGTCTCGATCCTTTCCAAACTCTTAAATGTGCTGATCAGCCTACTCATCGCATTTTTTATGCGCATTTATTATCTTACATTGTTCAAAGATGTCGTTTGGATACTTCATCGGCGATTTCATTGCTGGAGCAAACTTGAGTTACAAATTGTTTAAAGCCTTATCCTGCAGCCGCGGGGCCTCGCAGGAGTACCAAGAAGCTGTCATGGAAATTAGTGCCATACACCAAGCATTCCTTCAGGTAGGACGGATGACAAGTAATCCAACCTTGAGCCATGCGACGATAAATGCAGCATCGTGTATTGTGCTCTCTTCGATGAGCATAATAGACGATTTCCTAGAGAAAACAAAACGGTACCGAGAACGGCTATGTGGGAGGACACAAGGAAATATGCTGTCTGACAGCTGGCAAAAGATGGGATGGGCATTCTTTGGAACAGAGGAGCTGAAGGCCCTCAAAGATGCATTGCACCTCAAACTAAATAGCATTTCGGTTTTACTTGCTACAGCTCAATTGTAAGTCCGACCTACAGTTTTTACTGTAATTAATACTTACCCTACTTATCAAGCCACGAGCGGATGCCAAGTGCAGTCTCGCAATATCAAGTCGCGTCTCCAAGCTCGCCTTCGATATTACCGCCTCTACCACCGTCTGATTCACAATTCGAAGGTCAACTACCTACAGGCCTGGATGTCGTGAAAAATCCTCGCCCATTAACGGATATGCCGGATATTGATGAAAAAGATGACATCGAAGCAAGATTTGCCAAGGTAGAAGAGCTCATAAATCAGCGTCGCACAAACGCGCCAGCCCACTCATTACAGGCTGAAATCCAAAATGCAGTTGAAAAGCACAGCGACGAAGAAAATAAGGGCTCTTTGGAAGATTCGAAAGCAGGCTATGAACCTTATAAGGAAACTATCTTATTTACTCGGTTTGAGAAGGTTTTAAAGGAACACCTGCAGGAGGGACCTCGAGATTCAGCTTTACTATTGGACCTTGAAAGGATGTTGATGAGAATGGAACGCGGGAAACAAAAACCATTAAAGTTTAAAGACGCTGTAGGACGCAAGTTTTCGTTCCCTTTCCATCTCGCCCGCACATGGAAGGTAAGTTGCCCAATCTTGTAACTCGAAAGCCTCATTAAGCTAACATTTCGCGCGTAGGGTATGGAGGACATCATTAAGCAAGCCTTTGTTGATGTAGATGTCATCGGGCCGCACGTAGTAGAGGGACACTACGATCTGATCGGCCCAAGTGGCGAGATAATTCTCCCACAGGCATGGGAAGCCATCGTCGAGCCGGACATGGCCATTACTATGCATATGTGGCCGATGCGTGAGCCGGAGCCGCCTAAAAATTCTGGCGATGACGATGATGATGATCAATCCAGTCGTTCTGCGTCTCCGACATTAGTTGATCAAGATGGACCATCTCCCTTGGAATCCAAGTCCAAGAAAGGTCGACACTGGAGAATGTGAGTTTAAACAACCCTCAACTCTTTATTATAGCCCATTTATTAACTTGTGGCAGCTTCAAGAGATGGCCAAACTCAGCATCCAAGGAAAAGTAGGGGGACTACGTATTTCACTAGCGTATAGTGAACGGGATACCTGATTCTCCTGAGTCTATGGTTGTATGTGAAAGATACACAACTGGTCTGCTTACTGCAACGTTGGTTTGTGTAGAATTTGTCACCAACTCCCCCCTACATGGGCCACTTAACCTGTCAAACTTTGCCTCATGACTTCACTTCGTGTTTCTCAGCCTCTATATTCCATCCTCGTTAGCCCCTTGCTTCATCCACGCCCGACTGGAGCACCTTGCGTCGCGCACCTTCTCGAACGCGGGTCATCACGGCCCCGATTAGCCATTGAGAATATGAGAAGATCCCGATACCGAGTTGCGATGACAGCCAGAAAATAATTATTGTCTCACAAAAATGGGCGTTTATTGGTCCTGAGCCGTAAAATCGATAACCAGGCCTGGTTAAGGCGTGGTTCAGGTGGCAGGGTGGCCCTTAATGCGGCTAGTACCACGATCGGCAACAACACGAGATGTGGATTGACCTGGGTTGATTTGGGCTGATTTGCATCGTGGATTTCCTTTCTTGTACGACTTTCCGCACATGCCGACCCGCCAACACGAATCTAAGCCTTAACTGCCACGGGCTAATCGGACCCTGACTTCGTAAAATGACGGTATTTCTGGTGCCACGGCAGGATTTTTCTTATTATAGCCCAGGCCAGGACCGAAGTTAAGCTGAGCTGAATTGCTTCGTGCCGAGTTGCTAGCTATCCTCGGCATTGGCAGTGGTATAATAGTAACAATGCGCCCCCCGTGATTGAACTCGACAATTGTTCGTTCTGGTCTTCAGGCAGTTCTTTCTCATCACAAGCCAAAGCCATGAAGCACATATCTCTTTTTCTCGTAGCTCAGCTCGCCTCCCTCCTCTCATTGGCCGTCGCCGATTGGACGACGACCAAATGGGATGCCATAGTTGTCGGCGCAGGCCCAGCTGGTATCATAGGTTGCTATCCCTCCTCCTCACTTCATGCTCTCACTAACAAACGTAGTTGCCACACGCCTTGCTGAAGCCAAGCTCAACACCCTCCTGCTCGAGGGTGGCGGGCCCTCATACGGCGTAACGGGTGGAAACCTCTCCTCCCGCCGTCCGTCCTGGCTTAACAATACCAATCTAACCCGCGTCGATGTCCCCGGCCTCTACAGCTCCATCTTCGGTGACGGCGGCGGCCTCATCTGCAGCGGCACCATCAACGCCTATGGTGGGTGCACTATCGGCGGCGGCTCCGCCATCAACGCAGGCCTGTACTTTGAGCCGCCTTCCAGCGACTGGGACTCGTTCTTCCCCGCCGGCTGGAAGGCAGCCGACATGGTCGGGGCGATTAATCGGGTGAAAGCGCGCGCTCCATCTACAGACACGCCATCTGCAGATGGGAAGCAGTACCTGCAATCCGGCTACAACATCGCAAGGCGCTGGATAGTCGACAGCCTTGGCTTCGCCGACGTCAAGATCAACGAGAACAAAGACAACAAACATGACGTCTTCGGACGCCCAGTATACGGATACAAGAACGGCCAGCGAGCCGGCCCCGTCCCAACATACCTCCAAGACGCACTCAAGCTGCCCAACTTCCACCTCCAGAGCGGCACCCGCGCCGTGCGCGTCCAGCGCACCGGCACCTCCGCAACAGGCGTCTGGGTCTTGATAAACGGCATCGAGACCCTCATCCCCCTCTCCAACACCGGCCGCGTCATCATCAGCGCCGGCGCCATCGCCACCCCCGCCCTCCTAATGTTCTCCGGCATCGGTCCCGCCGCATCCGTCACCCACCTCTCCGCCGCCGGCAAACTCGGCAACCTCACACACGGAGACTGGATCTCCAATGCTGCCGTAGGCGCAAACCTCTTCGACAACCCGAATACCTTCATCGAACTCTCCAGTCCGAGCATCACCGCCTTCGGACCGTCTTACAGCAACCCCTCGCCCGCGGACTCGGCACTTTACCTCGCGCACCGCTCTGGGCCCTACGCTTCTGCGGGTCAGACATCTGTTTTCTTCTCCCGCGCCACCCAGCCTGATGGCCGCGTTGTTGGGTTCCAGGGTACCATCGGCACGGGGGGGTACGCGGACCATACCTCCGCTACTACCATCACGCTTAACATCTACGGCACCTCTGGTCTCGCGTCGCGCGGCTCCGTTGTGCTTGATGGGAAGTTCATCCCTGGTCCGGACGGGAACGTGTATTACTCCTCCGCCCCCGACGCGCACGCCATCGCCAGCTTCATTAAACGGATCTTCGCAGCGCTGCCGGCGGATGTGCAGACGTTGAATCTGGAGCGCGATGCGAGCGTGGCGAGGATAGAGCAGTATATCACTACGCCGTCGGCGTATGCGAGGGGGCAGGTGAACCATTGGAGTGGGAGCTGTAAGATTGGGAAGTGTGTGGATGATAAGGGGCGGGTGGTGGGGACGGGGAATGTGTGGGTTGCTGATGCGAGTTTGTTGGAGCCGTTGAGTGTTAATCCGATGTTTGGGGTTATGGTGGTGGGGGAGAAGGTGGCGGAGTTGATTTTGAAGGGGATGGGTAGGTGAGGGGAGAGGAAGTGGTGATTTTGAGTGAGGGCATAGCGATGGGCGTACTTTTCAATGGAATGGAGTTGGGATGAAGCATATCTAGGCGTTGATATAATATAATTATAATACAAATATTCACATATACAAACAACTATTATCTTTTAATGAGCATTGTATCTTCCTTGCCATTATAGCTGTAGTATTTAGGCTGTGAGCATCTCTTTCATTAATGCAGTATCAAACACCCTTTGATCCCAAACGACGCTGTAACCCCCCATTCTTTCACAGTGTGCGGCAGACTGCAGTTTTTGCGCACTCTTGCCTTTCACAACCCATTTTGCGCAAAACCGGCACCGACGGCCGCCATACTGCCGCCACCAGTCGCTTATATTTTGTACATCTTTCAGTTCAGACTGCTAGTTGTGCGCAAATCCGGCGCCGAAGGCGGTCGTGGCCGTGCCGCCCCTAACACTGCTGCACCCAATCCCACTACCACCATGCAACCCCCTATTAGCACGGGCCTCACTAATATTTTGCGCAAAACCGGTGCTGACGGCAGCCGTGCCGCCCCGTCCCGCCCCGTCGCTATTAGTGCATTGCTACCCCCATGCATTCGAATTACTATACAGCACTCCCAACCCTGCACAATCCCGCCATCCCATCCTAAACCAGCCTTGTTATTAGTCCTCACTTGAGCTTCGCGCAAATCCCAGCCCGACAGCCTCGTTTGCGCAAATCCGGCGCCAAAGGCGGCCGTGCCGCCTCGTTGCCGCCAGTTCACGCCTTCCACCCCCTTTCATGCCTATGCAATACTCCTAGTTCTTTATAATCCCATCTTACCCACCCTAAACATGCCTCATTAGCCCTTGCTTCCTTTTCGAACGAACTAGAGTTCTCCATCATTCCTCAATCAACTGCAGACTCGAGATATCTAAGAGCCTAAAGTATGCAAGATTAGTTGATTAAGGGACGGGTGTCTTACCGCGAGACTATCAGTGCTTGTGTAAAACTGGTACTAATGCCAGCTGTGCTGCTACTGCTGCTTGCTGCTTGCTTGCATTTTGCGTATTTTGTAGTTTGGAATTTTATAGTTAAGAATTTTAGAATAGTAGTGTTGCGCCAAACCGGCGCCTTGCGTTCACGGCAGCCGTGCTGCCCCATCGCTGCTAGTGAACATCCCCCCTCCCTTACCATCCATGAAACTATGTAGGCCCCCATTAAACAGGCCTCATTAGTCCTCACTTATGTTTTATGCAAGTTCTAGGCTAACAGCCTTACTTACATTCTGCGGCAGACGGGGCGGCACAGCTGCCTTCGGTGCTAGCAGGCAAGGCTGTCGGCCTGGGATTTGCGCCAAACCGGCAGAAAGAGCCAACAGCCTTGCTTGCGTTTAGTAGCAGACGGGGCGGCACGGCCGCCTTCGGCGCCGGATTTGCACAAGCAAGGCTGTCGGCCTTGAATTTGCGCAAATCCGGCATAAAGAGCAGCCGTGCCGCCCCGTCTGTCGGCTAACTGTCTCCCCGGCCTCCTCACACCTACCTACACCCCGCCTACAACCTCGGCCGCCTCAAGCAAGCGGACCTTATTGGTCCTCGTTTGTGTTTCGCGCAAATTCCAGGCCGACAGCTAGGATTGCGCGAATCCGGCAGAAAGAGCGGCCGTGCCGCCCTGTCTGCTGCTTAACTCCCTCTCCGCCCTCCCCTCACCTGCCTTTACCTGCCCTAAGCAGACCTTATTGGTCCTCGCTTGATTTCTGCGCAGTTTCAAGCCCGACAGCTTGGAATGCGCGAAACCGGCAGAAAGAGCAGCCGTGCCGCCCCGTCTGCTGCTTAACTCTCTCCCTCACTCACTCCCGCCTTCACCCCTGCACTCCCACCTACCTTAAGCAGACCTTATTGGTCCCTGCTTGGGTTTTGCGCAAACCAAGCTGTCGAGCTTGGAATTGCGCAAAACCGGCAGAAAGAGGCGCCGTGCCACCCCGGTAGGGAGTAAAAGCCCACGCCGACTACTATGCACAACTCTCGACCTAATCCCATATACTCCTACCATAAACGTGCCCTACTAGCCCTCCCTTCCTTTCCGCGCATTTCCAACCCAGACCACCCCATCTTGCGCCAAACCGGCGGAAAGAGGGGCCGTGCCGCCTCGGACGCGCCAGTGAACGCGCTACGCCCCACCCCGACCATAACACCAGACTCTATCTAGCCTTGTAGTAACAAGGCTAGAGTCACAATGGATGAATGGTACAAGACAAAACTTCTGGATTTTTGGTGGGAATATTATATTTAGAGCTATTTATGCATAATAGTAATAGCAACGTACTTCCCTATAGCCCGTGTGTGATGAGAGAGAGGAGAGGCTGTGGGTAAGAGCTGAAAGTGCGCAAAATTAGGGGTCTAAACTGCAAAATGCGCAGAAATCGGTTACGGACCGTAGTAAACGTTTACGGTCCGTTACAACAGCTTTAACAGACAGACAGACCGTCAAGGTGAATGTGCATGTATCATGTTGCTCTCCTTGTCGTCAGAGAAGATAAGGAAGATAGACTTGCTTCCATGCTATGCCGTGTTTCCCTAGAGGAATCCCCAGCTGACTACGGCCACGACGGGAAGATGCAGATGAGGGGTAGACTGGCCAGCTGGCGGGGTTACAAGATCCCCCCTTACTCCCCATATTCATAATCACAAACACATCTCACAAGCATCAAGAGGGGACATAATAAGTTATGTGAAAGAAAGTGATATTGCATCCCCACACAAAGGTGAGAAATCCGCACACAGTTGGTGTAAGATATATACAACACGAAACAGAAGTATTCCAAACACACAACCCCCCCATCCCCTTTCGCCCTTTCGCACCTCAAAGGAAGAAGTAACACCCAAGCCAACACCGAAGCTTTGTCAAATAGGAACAATTTGCGAAACCCTTGTCCCCATCTCCTGTGTAAACTCAAGCGTCGTGCCTCCCCCCATTCTCAGTGCGCAAGGACGAAAAAAGGATAAGATAAAATCGCGTGGTTTTTTTTATCATGATATTCGTAAACCGGCGAGCGAGCTAAAACTCTCCACCCCCCTTTCCTCCACCAAGTCCCCCTTACCCCAACCACCTCCAGTCAACTGAAGGAAAGATAGGATAAGATGGTATATTGGCGAAGTACTTGTGTCTTTTTTCCAGAAATGTACGCCTGTTCTAATCCCGTAGCCAATCTATAACCCTGTTTCCCAAACGCCGCATCGAACTCGCGACACGACATCCTCGGCAGAGAGCTCGGCTCATCCACCCCCATCCCATCTCTACTCAAACGGACAGGCACTTAGTTGAAGTACCAATCAGCCTGAGTGCGACCAACGCTCTCCGAAATTCCAAGACCATCGAAAGCAGCGTTCGAGAGATCCAAATCGCGTCCAACGCAGCCCATGCACTTATCCACGACCGTAGCCTGGACAGTAGCGCCCTTATAGTTGATAGTAACAGTCTTTCCGCAGAAGGGGTTGCCATTGCTCTGCGTCCCCATGAACTCGTGGGGGAGCGCGACGACCTTATCAGTGGACCCATCGGTCGTCTCGCCGCACGCGCCGAGCCCAGCTTCGTAGAAGGTGATGTCGCCCGAGCAGGGGGAGCCGGAGCTGCACTCCCCGTTTGAGGAACCAGTGGCGGGGGCGGAAGATGCGACGGGAGCAGCGACAGCGACAGGTGTGTTGACCACGGCGGGTGTGCTGACAACCGGCGCAGCGGGGGTAGTTGGCACGACTGGCGCGACTGGAGCCGGCGGAGTGACAGACGCGACTTGGATAGTTGTCGTCTCCGGCGCAGGCGGCGCAACGGGAGCAGCCTCAGAAGAAGAAGGCGAAGGAGTCGGCACAACCACAGCAGCAGCCTGTGTCTGTGTCGGCTCGTGGAACTCTCCCGGCTTGACGGTCGTGCGCGGGGAGCCGGTGACGGTGGACGCGTCGGTTCCGGTGACGGGGGCGGAGATGGTGTTTCCTTGCTCGTCAACCCAGACGGTCGCGGTGAGCATGACTGTCTCGTAGACGTCGACGACGTTGGTGACGACGGCGGGGGCGCGGCGGACGTGGCGCGCGTAGTGGCCGTGGGGCTGGGCGGCGATGGTGGTGGCGAGGAGGAGGGCGCCGGCGGCGACGAAGGAGTATTGCATGATTGCGGTGTTAGGTGGTGGTGGTGGTGTTTTGTTTTGGGTTTTATGTGTTTTGATTGATGTGTATGTGCGATGTTGGTGTGATCGACTGGCGAATCAAGGATTGTTTTTGAGAAGCGTTTATCTCGAAGTTGTTTATTTGCGTTTGGTTATTTTGCTGAAGGAATGTGTGATCACAGATACACTGGCGTCGAGCCTTTGGGGGAAGTTGGAAAGATGAAAAGTTTCGTGTTGGGTTGAAGGAAGGAAAGAGAGTGAAATTGGAGGGTATCCAGGTCCTTTAAGGTGCTGGGTCCTCTGCTGGGGGCGAAAGAATGGGCAGCATTGGAGCGGGTGGACGGGCGGGCGTGGGTGTGTGCTGGCTGTGTTGGCGGTAGTTGACGGGGGTGGAGAAAGACGAGAAGGACCAGACCTTTGCGTGGCAGAGAGAGAGAGAGAGAGTGGAGTTTAGTGGATCTGCACTGCCTACAGGAAGTACCCTTGTACCACACGAAAAGGCGACAACACAAGGGTGCGCGATTGGTCAGTTTTGTTGTTGTGTACCTGACTAAATTGCTTGTTAAAGGCTCGTTTAAGGCTCGTTAAAACAACTCCGCCCGTCCAGGGGAGGGGGTAGACCGTATAATACGCACAGGACGCACAGTTGCAACATTTAACCCTAACACACAGCCAATGGGGTTGACCGTTTGTTTCAGGTTGGGATCCATATTTCCGTCTGAATTTTCATGGGATGGTACGGCGCAGCAACGCACACATAACAAACACAGTAACATGGACTGGGATGGACTGGGATGGACTGGCATGGTACTTCCCGTGTGTGTTGTGCACAGGGTTATCGTTTCCTCGTATGGAAGGACGCGAATCAGTGGCCCCGTTATTTTCCAAAGTCTAGAATCCCTGATCGCTCAAACGGTCATCCACTGTGTGGTACTACTATCACTGCTAACACTACTATCCTCCTAGTAAAGCATGGCAGTTAGCTATGGTACCACCGCATACTACTGCCGTTCTATGGCTAAGCAATGTCACTCTCCAACCAACCATTCCACCGATGGGATACAGATCTAGAAAAAGCCATGTGTGTAGGAGTTGTGTGTGGAAACAACTAGAGACCCCCTCTCTAAACAAACTCCGAACACAGCAGGAGCTTACCACGTCGGTGGTGTAGTAATAAGTCATGTCTCCCACCTCCTAGCAAGTCATGCAACTCAGAAGTGACAAGTCATAGAGCGAGAGAGGGTGAACTATCACTTGAATCTCCTCTCCTGTACTGTAAAGAGACTGCACCACCTAATAACCTGACTGGCTGGACTGACTGGAATGGATCCCATCCCAACCCTACAGGTCCGTTCCTGCAGGTCGTTGTGTGTGCGTTTGTTTCCTCCTCTTGATCCGTCTTGGAAAATCAGGAATGCAGGGCAACACCCCCGTCTGACTCGCTCAACTCGCTCAACTCAAAGCAGCTACACACCACACCACAGCCAGCTAGCAGACCTTGATTTCCTGCCCGAATTCGGGATGGAATTACTAGAATTACTAGTACGTGCGTGCGTCTAGACTCTGCTTGTACCTCTTAGCCCTGCTTGTGCCTTCAAATCCCTTCCCAGTTATCGAAACTACGATGAAAGGATCTAGAATGTCCTTTATCGTACCTTCGTGCGTCGTGGGCTAAGGACGGGACGGCATGTGCGCGCCGATTGGTGGGGGGAGGGGGCGGGAGTTAAGAATCTTCAACAAGCCCGCCACAATCATGAAACATTCTTGCGTAGGTGCATTACCTCACTTAGGGATGGGATGATGCGTAAAACGGTGCGGGAAACGGCAAGGAGAGCTGATATGTAAGGGCGTGGGAAGGAAGATTCGTTCATTGCCCCCGAAGGAGTGGTCCCGCTCGCTCGCCCTTCCCACCCCGCTCACTTGTGGGATGTGGGAAACGGTGCGGATGGACGGGAAACGGGATGGAGGGCTGGGCTCGTGGACTTGTCCGTGTGTATGTAAGGGCAGAAGAATCGTTCATCGCCACAGGATGAGTGTGCCCGCTCGTTCACATACCTCCCCACATGCTCGTGGGGGGGTACTGTCGAGCGTGCGTACAGAAGAGCACAGTTCATGCTGTCAAGTATGCGTACAACAGAGCACAGTTCATGGTGGTTGCATTTTTTAATAATTGGTATCACTTAAGCCGTTCGAGAAGCCCTTAGCACTGCCGATTGTGTTCATGACTCTATCACCCAAATCTTTAGAAAAGCTTTCAGTTACCAGTCAATGGCATGTGCCGACTGTGTTCGTGACTACACTCCTCCATAACTGGTATCGAAAAGCTCTCAGTTACCAGTCAGTGTCATGTCCGGTACAATTCATGCCTGGCTACGCTCTTTAATAATTGCTATCACCTAAGTCTTTCGAGAAGCTCTTAGTTACCAGTCAGTGGGTGGCATGTGCTGTGCCGACTGTTGTGTCCATGACTGACTACACTCCGCAGTAATTCTATCACTTAGGTCTTTTGAGAAGCCGTTACTAGTGTCAGTAATGATGCACTGCCGACTGTGTTCATGACTGACTACACTCGTTAGAAAATGATTGGTATCACCTAAGTTTTTCGAGAAGCTCTTGGTTACTAGTCAGTGGCATGTGTCGACTGTGTTCATGACTGGCCACGCTCTTTAACAATCGTTATCACGTAAGTCATATGAAAAGCCCTCAGTTAATAGCCAGTGGCATATGCCGACTGTGTTCATGACCACATTCCTCAATAATTGGTATCACTCAAGTCTTTCGAGACTCTCTCAGTTACCACTGAAATATGCCGACTCCACCCTACAGCACAACTCATGCCTCGGTGTCCCCCTCACTGACAGTCATCACCTCAAATCTTTCAAAAACACCTCGTCATCAGTGGCATAAGCTCTCATTTCATCATGACTCGTCTACCACCTCACTCCGAACCTCCCATGTTGACCTACAAAGGCCTCATCATCACTGGAATAAGCTCGCATCCATCATGACTCGTCTACCACCTCACTCTGAAGCTCCCATGTTAACCCACAAAGGCCTCATCATCAATAGCAAAAGCTCTCATCTCATCATGACTCGTCCACCTCCTCACTCCTCACCACCCATATTAACCCCCAACAGCAACGCCGGCTCATCCACCCTATGATGCTCATAGCTCAGCACCCCCACCGCCCCCGGCTCCAACATCAGCGGCAGCCTCATCCCCATCTCAAACCCAATCCACCTCTTTGCAAACGCCCTCAAACTGTGTCCATGCGCAATAACCACAATATCCGCCGGCCTCCAGCCATCCATACACGGCGCCTGCAGCTGCTTGATCTTCGCGATCAGCTCGTCCAAGCGCGTGGCAACCTCAGTCGGTGACTCTCCATCCTCGCATCCATCGTGCCAGATGTTCCATGGCCTCTCCTTATCCAGTCCCTTCTCCTGGCGCTGCTTGCGGATATCCGTTGGCGTCACGCCCTCGTATGCTCCGTACTCCCACTCCCTGATATCCTCTGTTATTTCAACCTTCTCTTTCAAGGACTCCTTGGCAGCGTCGTCGAACAGGAGATCGTAGGTGCGTTGGGCGCGGGTGCGTGGGCTGATGAAGACTTTGGTGAGCTTGGAGGGGTCGATGAGCTTGCCCTGCCCCACCACAACCTTGCTGGACGAAAGCACTTGGCTCTCGCCGACGGCGGTCAGAGG
This sequence comes from Pseudogymnoascus sp. VKM F-4519 (FW-2642), assembly GCA_000750935.1. NCBI lineage: Eukaryota > Fungi > Ascomycota > Leotiomycetes > Thelebolales > Thelebolaceae > Pseudogymnoascus > Pseudogymnoascus sp. VKM F-4519 (FW-2642). The sequence goes on from JPKD01001607.1 coordinate 21,449, forward strand.
AATGTCGGTGCTACCGGTGCATTGACCGGAGATGGTCCATTCTGTCTGGCCTTTGTTTGGGGTTAGCTGGGTGGGTTGAGGAAGAAGGTAAAGTGAAGGTGAGGCTGTGAGGAGGGGTATCCCGTTGGCAATTCACGCATAAACAACAGGTAATGGAGCTTTACCGTGCCTTACGAGGAAGACTCGCGGGGTTCCAGCGTCCTTGTCAGCCATCTTGAGGATGATGAGAGTAAGAGGACAAAGTAATCAACGACGAGGACGATCAACAACGTAAATAGAACGAAACGGATCGAAACAGCCCTATTCCCCAGTATATCTCCGTTCTGCCGCGGTTTCAAAAAAAGTCACGATGTTGCTTTGTTGGGGTCTAGTCGCTTAGCCGTTTGGAGAACTCTGGTCTCTGGGCCAATCAACACCTCACGTTTGTAGTCCCCGACTCTTTCCGCCTGGTCACGCATTGGCCATTAATTTCCTAAGAAAGTACGGTACTCCAAATGCGTGAAGGGCCGAAACTCACGAAAGCTCAAGTGTCCCCTTCCTGTTGAATAGACCTCATCCCTCTCTTCCATCTCAATAACCTCAACTTTCTCATCTACAATTCATCACCCTTTCAAATCCTTCCTCAAACTCACACTATAGCCAAGATGTCTATCCCAGCATTCTCCGATATTGCGAAGCTGTCCAACGATGTAAGAGATCTGACGCGACTTTGAAGCTCAACAAATTCTCGTGATGTGATCGTGGACCGAGAGACGGACGGACAGCTAATCCCGCATTTTCTAGCTGTTGAACAAGGACTTCTACCACACCTCAGCCGCCACCCTTGAGGTCAAGAGCACCACCGCCAACGGTGTTGCCTTCAAGGTCAATGGAAAGAGCACCCAGGAGAAGACCACCACCGGCGCTGTATGTCCCCTCCCTTCCATCCATCCCCCCCCCAATCTGCGCGCTTGGCGACGGACCGACGGACCCTAAACTGACCATCTCAATCCAGCTCGAGGCCAAGTACACCGACAAGCCATCTGGTATAATCCCCACAAGATCTCCTTTCAAGCCTCCCTTGGTCATCTACATGCGGCCCTCCTTGACCGCACGAGTTTTTAACAAACAGAGCTCACACAACTGCCTCATCTACTTCCAATCTGGCTTCGCTCAGTTACTAATCATCTACCGACGCGCAGGCTTGACCGTCACCCAGACCTGGAACACCGCCAACGCCCTCGAGTCCAAGATCGAGCTCAACGACAACATCGCCAAGGGCCTCAAGGCTGAGGTTCTCGGCAACTTCTTCCCCTCCACCCAGGCCAAGGGCGTCAAGCTCAACCTGCACTTCAAGCAGCCCAACTTCCACACCCGCGCCTTCTTCGACCTCCTGAAGGGCCCCACCGCCAACCTCGACGCCGTCATCGGCCACGACGGTTTCCTCGTCGGCGCCGAGGCCGGCTACGACGTCCAGAAGGCCGCCGTCACCAAGTACTCCCTCGGCCTCGGCTACCAGCAGCCCCTCTACACCGCCTCCATCATCGCCTCCAACAACCTGAGCGTCTTCTCCGCCTCGTACTACCACAAGGTCAACTCCCAGGTCGAGGCCGGTGCCAAGGCCATCTGGGACTCCAAGTCCGGCTCCAACGTCGGCCTCGAGGTCGCCTCCAAGTACCGCATCGACCCGCTGTCCTTCACCAAGGCCAAGATCAACGACCGCGGTATCGCTGCTGTCTCCTACAACGTTCTCCTCCGCGAGGGCGTTACCCTGGGCCTTGGTGCTTCCTTCGACACCCAGAAGCTCGACTCTTCGCCAAACAAGGTCAGTGTTTCATCATCGCATTGCATTGAATTGCATTGCTTCGTTTCGAAAGAGGGTCCCAGCTAACGTTTCATCTCAGATCGGCGCTTCTTTCACCTTTGAGGCTTAGATTAATACATGGTGATGTTGCGGGGAGAGATACATAACTTTGAAATACTGGTGTGGACGGCTGTGTGGTCCGGTTGTATTCGATCTAGCAGATTAGAGCTGAGGTGTACGGTGTACATTAGGTAGAGAAATCTATCCTTAATACCCATGATTCTGCTTTGACTCGTCCTGTGCCATGCTACCATAATAATATACACAATCCACTCCTGAATCATACACTCCTTCCATATCTACAACATCTCCCCCCCTATCTACACCCCCTCCCTCCTCCTCTCCC
>JPKD01001609.1:0-27219 GCA_000750935.1 Pseudogymnoascus sp. VKM F-4519 (FW-2642)
GGATGGGGGGGGGAGGATGGGAAAAAGAGGGAACAGGAGGGAAACTAGGAACGCACAGCGGCGAACAGGGGAGCAAGGGGATAGCTCCGGTCTCAGTTGGATATCCGTTTTGAGTAAATGTGTGCATATTAGTGCGTTAGTGGGAGGCAATTGAAGACATTCTGGGGGTTATTCTGTCACAATGCTGCAGGCAATAGTGAACACAACGCGGGGGGGAAGATGCGGTGTGATGCGGTGTGAGGCGGGAGTGATGCTTGATAGAAAAAGGGACAGGTAGGGGCGTATAGGCATGACTAGAGACGTAGGACGAAGAGACGAGATAGCTATCTATGATGTGATGTGTTGGCTGCGTGCAGGAGGAGTGCAGGAGGAGTGCAGCTACTGGAGGAGGAGAGTGCAGTAATAGTAATAGCATACCTAGTGGTACATATGAAGCTGCACATATACATGTCATATTGAGTTAGTGAGTAGTCGAGTGATTGTTGAGTGTTGTTGACAGGGAGATACAGCGGAGATACTGACTCTGAGTGGCAAAAAGACGTGCATTGAAGGGGAACGGCGGCTATCATCCCCGGTCTTCAATAGAGATGTCTAATTTCCTGAGTAATGGAAATGTCCGATGGAAATGTCAATGGACCATGGGCAAATGGAAAATTAGACTTCAGGTCCTGGTTAACCGACTTCTTTGTCTGGTTAGAGACGTGTATCTAGTGGGGTTTAGTTGACTTTAGCAGGTTGCTAGGTCTTAAAAAAAAACAGGGATAGTTTCCTGTATTTCGGTAGACCAGGGCACAACAAGCGCGGTTGCTATAAGACTAGGATAAATAGTTGGGTCTAGGATACAGCTAGGATCTAGGATACAGCTAGGATACAGCTAGGATACAGCTAGGATACAGCTAGGAAAGGATTAGGACGCCGAAAGTGTTCCTTGGTTGGCTGATGCTTAGAGGACACTACTGGCTGTGGTGGCTTGAACTGGTCTGTAGTGAAAGACGGGTCGGAGATGAGGGTGAGACAGACAACGATAGCTGTCGCACATTCATCTCGTTCTCCTGTCTTGATGGGATATGAGTGTATCACTGCGAAACGCCCAGTATGAAATATATTATCACTTTCTAAGGGGCTGTCTTGTGAACAGTCGACAATTGATCAAATTGAAGCAATTGACACATAAATTGATACTTATCCTCACTCACGATGGATGATGATGCTGACGATGCACTGATCTGCTGTCATTCACTAGCGTTAGAGTGCACCTACCCAAAGGAAAGCGCCACTCGGGCTTGAGAGCTGGGAAGGGAAGGGACGACGGGGGTAGCTAGGAAGGGGTAGAAAGGGTAGGCACTGCGGCAACCCACAGCCGTGCATGGGCAGTACAATCCTCTACAACTCTACAATTCTCTACAACGTGTAGCATTCGCAGGGTTGTTATGGGCGATTGGCGACTTCATCCTTCCTAGGGAGATCTTAACGGAGATGGGACCTGAGAACCTTAACGTGGGAATTACTACAGCGCATCCAACCATTGCTATACAGTACATCACGATACAATGCAATACAACATCATGACGAGAGTTCAGATGAACAAATAAGGGCTCAAATCTACGACATGACAGATGGCTGCGTTGTGCTGTGCCAGCGAACATCTTCAGGGCCAACTGGACAACGATTGTTGGAGAAGCCAATGTACCAGTCCAAGTCATGCCCATGTACCCATCATCCAAAGACCATAGCACAATACTGACAGGGAGCAATCTCGCAGGTCTCACAAACAACGTCCCTGACATCATACGTTTCTTTTCTTCTGTCGCCGTCGACCAGCCATTGGCCGCCGCTCCTCCTGCGGTACTCGCTGTCAATGCAGCGATGCGGTGATGTATCAGTCAATCGAATCGCATCCAATTTGCATTGTCATAGGGGCCTACAACTCAAATTGACCCTCAGAGATGGTTACAGTACTACAGCTTATCTCTGTGGGTTACTCCAGTACCAAACATTGACGCCCGGGAAATTTATCCCCTCTTCCCCTTCCCCTTCCACGGTACAACAAACAAACGCGGTGCACAGAAGAAGAAAAAAAGCCGCAAAACCAGGAACTCCCGTCGCCAACACGCGCCATGCACCTTCAATGTTTGTCCTGCCAAGGTCTCAATCCCCGCATCCCGTCGGCCTAGCGCGATGGAGCTCTCCTCCGCGCAATTACGGTACAGAGTGGTACTTTCCCCAAGTAACAGTGCGCTCAGTTGCTCCTCAGCTCGCCATGGGTGAGACAGGCGTCCATGGGTCAAGGATGCGCCGGTGATCGCGGGGTGGATTGGGATTAGGTTGGGTTTGCTTTGGGATTGGCTATTGATTTGGGGGTGCGGAGTACTTTGGGATTTCATCCCGACTGGGATGGGCCGGACGAAGGAGCGCGATGATGGGGTGGATGATGGGATTGTGGGATTGTGGCTCCCCCAGGAGATGGCGGTGCTGAAAAAGCTTGGTTAGGGGCAGACTGGGGACGATGACTTCATCCGCCTCAAGAGAGATAAGAGCTCAGCCACGACTCGGGGTAGTTCGACCGACCATACACGGCCATACCGACTGAATCGACATAGTTTGGCTTTTTACCAGCCATATACTTCACCGGTCACGCCGAGCATATCTCATCCTCGTCTGTGAAGACCGGCTGTGAAGAAATCTTCATCGGTGGATGTCCATGCCTTCCCATTACCCACCACAGAGCAGATCCCGGCGATCAGCACGCCACTTCATCTGTCACCCATTCCACCCTCGGTTACGGGATAAATATCTCCTCAAGTAGAGCCTCATCTCGCGTCGAGAAAGCGCAATCTGACTACCTGACCACGTGTGGGAAATGAGCCAGCGTAGTAGTAGAACCACCACAGATCCAGAGATCCAGACCCGAGCAGAACCGCCGACGCCGAACCAGGCAGTCGCATCAATAGCCTCGGTCAGCCCTCTTTGCTCCTTACTCCTTCCTTACTCCCTATAGTACAGCACTACCCACGCCCTTACAGTTCGCTCTGTCGATCATCATCTGTCGCAGAGCCGCTCCGCCAACCATTGATCCACCACGCCCATCTGCCAGATTGCCCAGCCGCCGGATGCGGAAGAACGCGACCCGATGAGGATCTGCGAGAAATCTCTTTTCTCCCATTTTATGGGATTTTTTATGGCTCGTAGGGATGATGTCCAGAGTCTGTCCTGTCCACGTGAATTATATCGTCATATTGCCCACTCACTTTATCTACTGTGGATTATATTGCCATTGAAGGGAATTGGCTGTGCTTGTGCTGCATCGTATCCCATATCCACCGACTTGGGATGCGCGTAGAGCTTTTTCCACTTAGCTGTGCCATCTCCTAATTGTCGTGATCAAACTTTCTCTTCTCTCATCAAGGTTGGAAGAAACATCCCCGCGGTATTAGGGGGAAGCAATGTTGGCGGTTTCGACTACCAAATAGTGTAAGTACCTTTTTATAGTAATTTGTATGTAAAGGTACATAAATCAATTATCGTATGAAATTTCACTTTGTCGCTCCCGCAATCTCTCCTACTCTTTCTCTCCCTGTTGCTCTCGGCTTTTGGTTTAGGAACTGGCTCTTTGTATGCGGAAGGAATTGGGATGCCAGCATTACGAGGGGCTGCCACCCTCTTTTCGGAGGCGGTCTTCCTCCCAGGCCTGAACTCCAGCCCTACAGAGCTGTTGTCTGGCTTGATTTTGGTAGCATGGCGAGCTATCCGGGCTCTTTAGCTTGGGCCTTTTGAACCTAAAGCTCAGCTTTCTGAGAGCCCTGAGCGCGGAGTCAGCGAGATAAAGGGGGAAGGAACGGCTTAGTGCGGGATATAGGTCGCACTTGCCAATACTAGAACCCTCTCTTGTCATAAAGGAGGAAGGAACAGCTTAGTAAGAGATATAGGTCGCACCTGCCAATACAAGAAGATCTCACGGTATAGTAGATTATCTCTCGTTTATTAGTATGCCTTCCCGAGTTTCAACCAAATGACCATCTCTCCTCTGGTCATGAGACTGCAAAGTCTCGATTTCTGCCATTCGGAGAGTTCAGCCAATAACCCTATGCCAAATTTCCTGCGGTTGTCGTGTGCGGGGTCAGGGTATCACTATCTGAGGGGCACAGAGACAAAATCCGGGGCTGAACGTCAATTATACGTTGTGTGAGTCTATCTTTTCATTTATAGGATAGTGACCAGTGACACTGCCAGTGGCGGGACTCTCCCCCGGCCCATCGGTTTCCATCGTTCTGGTTAATGTGGTGTAACATGATATTCCAGCTCATGTAGGTGGCCTTTGTTTTGTTTTATGTTTCAGCCGTTGGCAGAGTTTGGGTTGGCAAATCTCGATTGTATCCAAATATGCAAGCTGGATACTGAGCTGGCAGCCACCAGGGAGCATTATGGGGTTCACATGCAGCTCAAGGCTCATATATTGCTACTTTTAGGCGGTCACAGTTTGATGCCACAATTTCAGCCACTATCACAAGAGGCACTTGATTTGAAAGCTTTATTGGAAGCTTTGATAATCCTAGACTACCTACATCTTATTCCTTTACACACGGAAAAATGCCCAAGATGCAGGCGCCATCCCCTCTGGAACAGGAAGTTTCTCATCCTGGTCGACAGTCGTGCTCACATTGGTCTCACGATCTGTGCTCTCAAGCCCCACTATCCCATTCGTGTACGTCTGGAATCCAACCAAATCAGTGAGACCCTTCTCCTCCAAAAGGTCTCCCAAGTCTGCGACAAATGCTGGCGAAGGCTGTGGAACAGCGTATCTCTTGTACTCGTAAGGGTAGCACGTGCCTTTGTAGAAGATCCAGCTGGAAGGGTAGAGGCCTGTGAAATCCTTGGAGGCGACGGCCTTACCGTCTGCCTCGACGTTGCGCTCATCGGCGGCCAGGTCGTAGTGGCGGTGGATTAAGCATGCGCTGTAGTCGTCCTCCACGTTGTGTTTGAGAAAGATCTCGCGAACGGCGGTGTTGATGACTGGCTGGATGTTGCGTTCTTCGGCCTTCTGACAGGCAATGAAGAGTGTGTGGTTTACGGTGTTGTAGACATCGCTGTCGTAATCGGCGACAGTGCCTCGAGTCTCGGTGATAGTGGTGGTGGCCATCTTGTCAGAAGCAAGAGGTTCGTAAGTTCTGATTTAATTGTTCGTCAAGGACTTGAAGAGGGCAGTCGCTGTCTGGTAACAAATATCATTAGCATCTTTCACACAACGCCAGCAGAGGAGGAGCAATTACGAGAGTCTGGAAAGCTAGGGCACAAAGACAATAGGTTCCTGGGAATGTGAATAGTAAGAGTCGATGCTCTCGATGAAGGTGGGCATCCCACTGAATAAATGTATCGTCACTGTCTCGCTGTACACCCAAGGCTTAACTACGAAAAATACATACACAATATGCTTTCTGTTTCATATGACAGCACAGTCGTGTCTCTTGTCAATTAACTCCTCGGATTTCTTCTCTGTGTGAGTTGAACAGACCAGCTGGATACGCAGCCAGAGGTTAATCGGGAAAGATCAGCTACAGATCGGAGCTGAGCTCGATGCCAAGCGCTCGCGCATGAGTATTGCCTAAAATACGATCCCGAACCCCCAATAAGATAGACGTAGAGGGCGGTGTGATGTTATGCAGCATAAACTCTGGGAGCCCTTTCTAACTCTGCGTATTAACTGTGGGATTGTCCTGGTATTATTGACAGACTTCCAAGCGAGTCTCAGGTTCGTTGGGCGTCAGGGTAAACGATAACTTCGGATCGCCGGGTGAGGAAGAACTCTGTAGTTTTACTCTTTCTATTGATCGAGCTCGGCTTTAGGAATAGAATTACAGTCGTAAGTAAATCAGTAATGGAAAGACGATCGAACATATACTGTATCAGGGACCTGAAGTGGAGGAGAACTAACCCCGCAAAATGATGTCAAGGGTCCCCTCCATTTACTCGGATCGAACCGCTGTTTTGTTTCTAATGGGCTAGTCGTCGACCCTAGATCTGCGCGGGTCCGCTCGTACAGCTCCATGGATGCCGATCTTTCTGCAAGAACCCCGCGATAAGTTAGAGTTTGTTGCCTACGGAGACGACAAGCCAGCCGGCGGTTCGCGAGGCTCATTTTTCTCCTTCTTTCCTTGCTGTATTGGTTATGTATCCGATATACGCAAGCTATAGTGATTCTCTGGCCGAACCTGAGCTGAAAAGGTTATACTTGTGACGCTTCTTGGGCAGCCTGGAAAAGCGAATCGTCTCGTAGCTTTTACATACTACTAGCTGTGAGCGACAGAGTAGATTCTTCTACTATCAGCAGTTCCCCAACAGGCAATAATGCCACTCTTAAAGCTAATCCCGAACACGGAGCTTTCTGTCTATGAAAAGGTAGTTCTGCCCAATTGAATTATTTTCTCAAGAAATCCACAAGAATATTCAATAATATAAACACCAACTAAAAATTCATTTGCGAAGAAATGGAACCCAACACCCGATACTCACATGTATCTCTGAGTTGCCTCGTATTCCGGCCGAGGTGTTTTTGAGGAAAAGTGCTAATCTTTGACAGGCCGTCTCATTTTGTTCGCATAAACTATTGCTTAAGGCTCCATACAGGGCATTTTACCCAACTGCCGAATTTGCGCCTCCTAAATAAATTATTGCCACGTTATTCCAACATGTATATCGCGTTGCAAAGCTAAAACTCGGTCCCGCCGCCTGGAGGGCCTCGTCGTGAGCCCTGCCAAGCAATAGAGCGCTCGGGCCAGGAACAAGGCAGCGATCAGCGATAACAAGCCTCGACCCCGCCCCCTCCCTGCCCCCTCCATCGTCAACCCCAATATCCTTAATTCTCACATTATCCCACCAAAACGGAATCCAACTCTGTCTGCTTCAATAACAACCTCACTCCTATACCCCCAGCCTTCACTGAACTTCCCAACCGTTATGGCGTCTCAACCCTCAGCAGAAACCCCTAAGCCCCTAGACCCCCAATTAGGCGCCGCCGCGGTAGCCCCTCCTCCAGCTATCCCTGACCCCTCGGCCCTGATCCTGCGCCTGCTCACCCCCGCTGAAAAGGAGGCCAGTTGGATTACCAACTCTGTCTCCTGGGCAGGCCGCCTTACCCAGGCCGACTACGTTGCCCGCGAAGCTGCTAACGGGGCTAGTAGCCTCCTGCGCGACGGCAGGGTCAGGTATTGGGGCCTCACTACTGAAGGGGAGGGAGGGGAGATCTATGCGGCGGTCGAGACGCTGAAGAAGAGAGTCTTGGTGCAGACGAGCAAGGGGTTTAATATTGAAGATTCCTATGGGATCGCATCGGTCTTCACGCCGGCCAAGTACCGCGGCCATGGGCTGGCGGGGACAATGATGCGGAAGTTGGGCGAGTGGCTTGATACCGAGGAGGCGAACTGTCAATTCAGCGTTCTTTTCTCGGACGTTGGGGTACGTTTTTCTTCCTTTCTGTCCTAGTCCAGATCGGCACAGATAACCTAACATGAGAAACAGAACTTCTACGCCCGCCACGGTTGGGCTGTCGTCCCCTCCCCCGAAATCACCCTTCCCGCCTCTCCCCTCCCGACCTCCGCCTCTGCCTCCCCACCCACAACTCCCATCACAGCAGAATCCCTGCAGCCCTACACGCAGTCTGACTTGCTCACGCTTACCTCGGAGGTCATGTCACCTCCCTCCCCCGGAAAACATTCCCGTATCGCCTTCGACCCCTCCGTCGCACAAGCAGAGTGGCATTTCGGCGCCGAGGACATCTCCGCCTCGAAGCTATACCCCGACCAGGCCCCGCCGACTCTCAAGGGCGTGGCAGCTGGCTCCACTTTTGGGTATTGGGTCCGTGATTTCAATGAGCGGAAGCTGATTATGCTGCGGCTTAAGGCGGATGGGCCGTGGGAGGGCGGAGAGGCACAGGGTGTGCAGGAGGTGGTGAGTGTGTTGCGTGCGGCGCAGGCGGAGGCGCATGCGTGGGGGTTGGGGAAGGTGGTTGTTTGGAATCCGGATGAGAGGGTGAAGGAGGCTTGTAAGGTTATTATGGGGAAGGAGGTCGAGGTTAAGAATAGGACGGAGGGGAGTGTGCCGTGTTTGAGATGGAATGGGAAGGAGGGGGGTGGGAAGGGGGAGGTGGAGGCTGGGTGAGAGGGAGGGGAAGGGGGAGGTGGAGGCTGGGGTTGAGTGGCTTGCGTTGGAGAAGTATTGCTGGTGTTAGATGCTGAGGTGAGGAAAGCGTGGGGATGTTAGCTGTGATGATGACGATGATTATGATATGAATATAGTAGAACCTTTACATAAGAATGCTCTATACTAGAATTCTTGGTTTATAAGAATCGATTGTCAGGTCCCAAACCTTTCAGGTGTGACAATTCAACTATTTAATTTGTTCTTATTTCATTTTGTAAGATAGAGGTATCATACGATTTCATCATTATTTCCACTTGTGACCAAACGCAGATATGGAGTACCAAGTAAGTTATTCATAAGCTGATGATATTATAACATAATATTATACTGTAAATTGTATATATGACCCAGCCACCAGCGCCGCCAAAGGACGCCCAAGTTCATCCAAATGCTCGCTCGCTCCAAAACTCAAATCGCTAAATAAGACAAAACCAAAAACACCATCCTCACCCCGCCAACTCTCCAAACACCCCCTCATCCCCCGTCTCCCTCGCCCTCTCCACCGCCGTCCGACCCGCAAAATCTTCAATCTCCGGATCCGCACCCTGGTCCACAAAGAACTTCATCATCGGCACGCTCCCCGCCCCGCTGACCCAATGCAGCGGCGTACACCCCTGCACATTCCTCGCATTGATATCCGCCCCACCCCCAAGAAGCAGGGTCATCGCCTCCTCATGCCGCTGACTGGTAATCTTCAGGCGAGACTCAACGTCCTGGCCCTGCTCCTGCCCGTCGTACAGCTGGTTCCCGATCTCGGCGTGGCCGCCCCATCCTGCCCAGTGGAGCGCCGTCGAGCCCGTGTCGTCTGTTGCGCAGGCGTCGGCGCCCTTTGCTAGGAGCGTGCGCACGAGCTCGACGTGTCCGCCTTCCGCGGCGCCGAGGAGGGCTTCGTTGAGGAATAGCTCCGTTGTGGCGTCGGCGTCTTGGGAAGGTTCCGCGGCGTTCCGCTCCTGGTCTTCGAGGAGCATGCCGAGCACGGTGTCGGTGTTTCCCAGCTTCGCGGCGTGTCGGAGTTTGTACGTCTTCACTAACATCTCGGTGTCAGCGTCACCGTCCGCTCCGATGAGGAGGCGTGTGATGCCGTCGTGGCCCTGGCTCATTGCGTAGATGGCCACGCTCCACCCGTCGTAGTCACAGACTGAGCTGTCTGCTCCCTTCTTCATGAGCATTTTGAATAGACCCTCGTTCCCTGTCCATGCCGCAGCGTGCAGCGCCGTTGTTCCTGCCGAGTCCTTCGCCTCAATATCCGCTCCGCAAGAGAGCAAGTACAACACGGCGGAGTTGTGGCCATAATACGCCGCGAAGTGTATGGGCGGTGCACCGGTGAAGTCCCATCCCGTGCGGTCGTGGCGGAACATGCTGTGTGGAGGCACCTTCCAGTGCGTGCCCTCATTCGCGCCGTCATTGAGCAGCTCGTCCAGCATTTCGACGTTCCCTGTCGCCGCCGCGCGGTGAACGGGCGACAGGGCGCCTAGGAATTCGCCAAATTCGGGGTCGCTGCTCTGCCAGCGCTGCTCAACGGAGGGCTGCCGCAAGATATCACGCTGGTAGTGCACGCGCCGGTATTGGTGGGCGAATTCGCCTTGGGGGATGGTGGAGCTGCGTCGGAGGGGACGCTTGGGGTCTTTGTCTTTTTTGGGGAGAGAAGGGGCAGATTGTGTTTGTGTCGGGGGTTTGGGGCGAGGCTTGAGTGACTTCCAGAAGAGGCGCGTGCGTTCTTGGTCTTCTATTTTGAAGGTGAGGTGGCATTTTAGGCTGATGATGTGTTAGCAGTTGATTCTGTGGGGTTGTAAGGGAACATACCATCTACGTCGCCCTGGTTGATCGTCGAGCCAGGTCTCCATTGTTCGACACCGCGGGCACTGTTTCTCATCACCTAGTCCAGGATGCCGGAGGATGAAGCTTAGGGCGATGCGTTTCCCCGGCAGAAAGCTCTCGGCCCATTTCGCATGGGGGATCAGGGCGCCGCCAAAATCTTCATCGGAAACGACGTACTTGCCGCTCTCGATCTTGTCGTACCCAGGGCCACCACGGTGCATTATCAGGAGAACTTCTCGGAAGGTCTGCTAGTTGTTAGCGATAAGAACAGCATCTTGTTCATCTCAACTTACGTCTGGGGTGCTGGCCAGCATTAACGGGAGGAGCACTTTCCTATCCAGCCCATCTATAAGTGTAATCGGTGCCTCTGGCCCCCAGCTGTATCCTATTGATGTCGTCACTGTATTCTGGACAACTTCGATCCTCTTGACAGCCTCAGCAACCATGAGATGCATATCGCCAAACCGCATCGCTAGCGATTCAACCGAGGTATCGATGGAACCTAGCACAATACTATTGTCGACAACATCGCTCTTCATCGATGCGCTACACCAATCAGCATCTTGTCTGGCTTGCCAAGAGATCGGAATAACCTACAAGCAGAATGCATAGAGACGCAGCTGCAGCGCCTGCATATGCGTAGTGATCTTCTTCTCCAGCGCAGCCGCTTCCTCCTTACGCCCCAGCCAAGTTAGCTTGCGATAGGTTTTCCGCACGACGCCGCTCGTCTGCTCGACAAATGCGTCTGAGTAGGCTGAAAAGTCAATAAGGAACTGCGTGATGAGATTCTCGCACTCCTTGCGCTCCTTGATGATCTCGGCACCGATGGATTCGAGCATTTTGATGCTAGAGGGGTCGTTGCTTGGGCGCGCGGACTGACAGCCCATGCATAGCGCTTCGGCTTGGAGCATGGCCTGGGCGAGCGCGTTGAGAGTCTTGAGAAGGGAAGTGAACTCGGCCTTGGAGCCTTGCGCGTCGTTGAGGGCTTTCGCGGCGCGGGCGGCCACCATGGCGATGGTGATGAAGTCGCCGACTTGGAGCATCATCTTGGCAGCTATCAGGGAAGAGGGGCGGTGGGGGAAGGAGGGATAATAATCCTATGGGGAGGATATGGCGATGCTAGAGGAGGTCGTAGAGATCTTCCTCCCACTCTAGGCAGGGTTCAGACTTATGGAAGTGATGGCATTCGCGCATGGCTATTGGGGAATAGGGAGGAGAAGGAGTGAGGCTGAGGAGGGGGGAAGAGGGAAGGGGAGCGAGAGCGGAGGGAGGCAACAAGTGAGGAAAGAAAGATAGAGATAACAATAGCGAGAGGCGCGGGCGGTAGTTAATGGGCCATGGGGGTCTCGATTGACTGCCTGGAGGGCTGGAGGGCCGTGGGGAACGCCATGTGGGAAACCCGGGCAGTCCCGTGTGTCTCAGCCGGGAGTCCCAGGCCTCTGATTGGCTGAAATAAGGGAAATAAGGGAAACGAAGGCTGAAGCTTTCCAATATATTGGCTTTTGGTGTCAGACCTTGGCCGGGTTGGGACTAACTGGATTGGGATATATGATATCCAAGGCACGTGGAGAGACAAGTGCTGGGATGCATGGATGCCTTTCTTGATGGCCTGGGATTGAAGGTGCATTGCCTCCTTCTTGTTCTGTCCTTGATATTTTAAGATTAAGATTCTTAAGATACTTAAGATTCTTAGTCACGAACTCTAAAGTATCCCGTCTGCCGCTGCCGTGCCTCCGGGAACACTAACACACAGCTCCAAACACTAAATTCTCGCTACCAAATGAATGTTCTTCTATTGATTCCTTGATTCCTTGATTCCTTGATTCCACGATGCTCTCGACTATCTACCAGTTCCCACTCTAGCAAAGAGCGTACTTGTCGCCCGCTCCACAGCGGCAGACACAGCCAGAGCACACGCTGTCGCACTTCCACACCTGCCAAGTGCTGGGGTAGGGTCCGCACTCGCCGGAGCACTCAATGGCGCTGACTGATGGGGCCATGACGGCAAGGGCGAGGCCGATAAAGATGGTGAGCTTCATTTTGCAGAGGTTGGTCTTCACTGTACGTTAGCAAGCTGCCCTGCCCAGAAGCAGGAAGCACTTACTACTTGGAATTCTTATAAAGGGGATGCGTGAGATGTGTTTGAAGGCTTGGTGCTGATTGTTGGGAGATACTGTGATAACTACGAGCTGAGCTTGCATCTTTATACTTCAAAACCTCACTTCAACTTAAACTCTTGGCTTGGGAGAACTTTTGTCATTGAAATCCGCGAAGGATTCTGCCGATTCTCTTGCGTAGCTGTGATAGGAAATCGCAACGGCCATCGAACAATTTTTCCATAAATCACCGGTGATAGCATTTAACCAGAAATATTACCTACAGATGCTCTTCGCCATGTTCGGCGAGTGAGGATCTCACCGTACTTCGTATAGCGAAGATCAACTAAAGTGACCGCATTGCTCTAATCCCCCTCGGTCACCTGTGTCTAAATAACCGTCTTAGTGGCGAGGAAGGATTCGCATCCCAGCCGGATGTGCATTCTCTGACACACCCGCTGCACTATAATGTAGGTGAGATTATAGACTTAATTGTTTAGCGACGATGCTGACATGAAATCGACAGGTCCCAGCGGGTTTTCGGTGGATCTCCCAGTGGATCGTGGGGAAGCACTTGGCCGCTAAGTTTGCGAGGCATACTTATTTTGGGATCGCGAAGTGGTAACATACTTGTTTTGGAATGGTGAAGCGGTAAGATACCTGTTTTAAAATGGTAATATATATTAACTCAACTACCACTTACGGGTACTGCGGGTAGTGATACTATAAGCTGAACTGCTTATAAGTGGGTTGTTACAACTGTCCACTAGTGATAACGAAAGCCTAACAGAACCCCCACGTTTATTTAATCAAACAGGAAGCAAAAGCTGAAGTTATGAATCCTGAATCTTCACCTAATGCCAAGTAGGCGATCATATCAGTTACTATGCACAATTTTCCGAGCTATCCCCGAGTGTCAGCTTCACATAAACTACCGCGGAAATTCTTGTCCTAACATTCCAGGGCTCCCTGGTTCAAATCTACACAACCAACAGCGGATTGGATATGGGCTTTGGATTGGCATAAGCTTACATTCAACACAATTAACTCTTAAGCACATCGCTCAATCAAGATGATTGCCCAGCTTCTAGTAGACGGAGCTAATCAACCGTCTCATACACGCATTGACTCCCGAGATCGGACGCCGCCATTTTACCCCTACCTTCATTTGAAATGTTTCTTCGGGGAATTCGCAAGCTCTCATTGAGAAGGTCAAAATATACGATTACATTACCCCTAGACATCACAACCGTACCCACTCACAGCTTACCACCCAGCCCCACATTCGCCGCATCATACTCAAACCCCCACTCCCTCTTATTCCACCACACCATGAGGAACGCCCACATGAACAACTCCATAGTCTTCTGAAAGAGCCATGAGCGGTTCTTCGCCCCCTCCCACCTTGCCGACGCACGTGTGTAGTTCTCCGTCACCCTCTCCCGGCGCAGCTCATCATACCGCCTGAAAACCGCTTCCAAGCCTGCCCCCTCTTCCTCCGCCTTCCAAACAAGACGCCCCAGTACGACTGCATCCTCCATCGCGAGAGCAGCGCCTTCTCCGCCAGGGGGTCCCTGTATCAGTCAGTCCAGTTCACTGCCGTGCCAATCAGGGCAAAATCTTACCGCATGTGCTGCATCTCCAACCAAAACCGTCCTCCCCCTCCAATACGTCCCTCCATTAGGCAAGACCCACACTGGGAAAAATGACCATTCCTCCACCCCCTCAACTACGGCCTTAAACACCGGATCTCCTCCGCCAAACCTATCTACTAGCTCCTTCTTTGCCTCTGCCCCGATGGCGCCCTTCCCGCGCCACCCGTCCCTGTTCGCATCGGGGGCTTTAACCTCCATCACTGCTCCTACAAATACCTTCTCCTTCCTCGGTCCGCAGTAACTTACAATAACACTCCCTCTCATCCCCGAGGCCACCGCTGTTCCCTCGAAGCCTTCCTTCCCTATCAATCTCTCAGGAGTAGCCGAAAACCCATACGCCGAACTCAGGCCAGAGTACGTTGCCTTCCTGTCTGGCTCGACATACGACCCCCGCACAAGAGAGTGTATCCCATCACACCCAAACAACAACTCGCTCTCCACCTCTCCCCCGTCAGAAAAGACCGCCGCGACTCGTCCCTCATCTACCTCACGCACGCCCTCGAGACGTTTCCCGAACACGACTTGCACGCCCGCCTCATCTAGCGCGCGGATCAAGAGCTCAAGCAGCAGCGCGCGCTCGATACGTAGGCTAGTGTGCCCAGTCTCCTCATCGATAAAGGGGAGGGCGCCCAGTTTAGCCCCGCTTCGGAGGGAAAAGATACCTATCTCCTTTGTCTCGAAGGCGATTTCCTTTGCGGCGGCCAGGAGGTCCAGAGAGGCGAGAATGCGCGAGACGGG
Source organism: Pseudogymnoascus sp. VKM F-4519 (FW-2642) (assembly GCA_000750935.1). Classification (NCBI taxonomy): domain Eukaryota; kingdom Fungi; phylum Ascomycota; class Leotiomycetes; order Thelebolales; family Thelebolaceae; genus Pseudogymnoascus; species Pseudogymnoascus sp. VKM F-4519 (FW-2642). Next base: position 14,501 of record JPKD01001609.1, read on the forward strand.
GGGGGTGAGATTGATGGCGCCGCCGAGGGTAGAAGGGGATGCGCGCAGCTCGTAGATTGTAGGGATGGTGGAGGAGTAGCGGTGGAGGGAGAGGGCGAGGAGGGCGCCGGAGAGGCCTAGGCCGATTATGGTTGCGTGTTGGGGAGGCATGGGTGGGTTAATGCGTGAGCTGTGAGTGATTGTAGTTTTCGTACTCTAGGCCCTTGAGCTGAAATGCCTCTTTTATACATGGCTGTGTAGATTCAAGACCTCGCATTCCCTCGGATTCCCAGCCGTGGCTACGTACTCTCATACGCAGTCTCACCCTACCCGTTCCCGCGTCGCTAACAGTTAGCCAACCCTGGGCATATCATTCAGCCACGGCCCGCGCCATTGGAGTCAAATAAGCAAACTTAGTAGGAGGCGTGCGGTGGTACCGTCCCAGCCACGCGGCTGCTGATACGTCGTCGCTGTTGGATTGGCCCGTCTGACACTCGACGTAGTTTGGCAGATGTAGCTACTGGATCAAGCATTTTCGGCTAATAACAAGCGCTTTAAAGGGTCGATCGGGATGACACCTTCATGATACATTGCTGTCGAGGATGTGCGGGCCAAACTGGTGGGTAGAGGGGGTAATAAGATTGTTATTGGATGAGGCCTGTTACTCCAGGGGTGCAGAATGTGATATTTTTCTATGCGATGAGACCAGAATGAGGAAGAGTTCTGAGATGCAGCACTACGAAGTTAATACTATATTAGCAAACCAGTACAATGGCATAATCAAAATACTTCAATTCAGTATCAATTCGTCTACTCATAATCCTTCAGACTTCCAGACATGAGCCAGTATCGCTAAACAAGGCACACAACCCCCACAACGCCAACCAAAAATCTATACTCCCCCCATCATAGCGCCTCAAACACCCCCTCCCAACCCCTCACTGCTTCAACTTCAACCCCAACCACCCCGTCGACAGCTCCCCCATATTTCCCATCGGTCCCCTCCAGCTAATATTCAACACGCCCATAAACACCTTCCCCCCCTCTCCAATCTCATCCGGCTCCCCCACCTTCTCCACCACAAAGCAGACCTGCTGTACCCCTCCCCGACCTACCACCGCCTTCCCCTTCTCCCCTTTCTCTCCATCCCACAGGGACTCTAGACTCCTCGCGCGGAACCAGCTTTTCGTATCTAGCCTCACGCCCTCTAGCACTAGCGCCTCCTCGCCTACATTTTCTAGCTGCGCTTCGAGCGCCCAGCCGCCGTCCACGGTCCCGATCTTTGTACGCACCACCAGCGCCGGGCGCGCGACGAACTGGTATAACTTCCTGAAACTGCGGACGCGGCCGGACGTTGATGTCGTCTCTGAGTATGACACCGTGACAGCGAGGACGTGGGGTCCCTCCTCGCGGAGGTGGCATGTGATTATCCCCTGCAGGCTTGCCGCGGGAGCGAGGTCGGTAGGCGGCGGTGCAGACTGAGAGAGCGGATCTGAGTCCGGCGATGACGGTGTGGACGCCGAGGCGAAGGAGACGGGGAGGGAGGTCGTGAGGCTGGGTGTTTTCATTTCTGCTTCTATCTTGACGGAGTGCACGCGCGGTGTATCGGATGGGAGCTCATTATTCGCGCAGAGGGTGCAGGAGAATGTCTCCCCCACGTATGCGTTTCCGAAGGCGGGGGGGAGGGTGAGGAGAGGCGAGAGGGCGAAGGGGGAGGAGGGCGCGGAGGGGTAGGTGAGGGAGGCTGCGCGGGGGATGGATTGGGCGAGGGTGGATGTTGGGGAGGGGTGGGGGAGAGGGTATTGGATTGCGAGGGAGGGTCGGGTTAGGCTAGGCGTGGGTTAGATGGGGAGTTGTTTGGGTGGGGAGGGGGGAGACGGACCGGAGGACTTTGAGGGAGACGGCGTGGGGTTCTTTGGGCACTTCGGTGGTGCTCACGGACTGAGCGCGCTGGTGCGCCATGGTGTTCTGTCTCAGCTGTCAAGAGCCATTGGTTTCTGGGGATTGGGGTCAACTTGGAAGCTGGTCGTAAGCGGATGGGAGCTGTGAGCGGTTCTGCCATGATTCACCGCCTGGGGGTTCTAATCTTATCAGATCGGGTTTGTATCTGTATGAACTGCCCCTCTTGGCGATGAGAGAAAGAAAATCAACCTCTAAAATATATAAAACTGGATGCGAACGCAACGATGTCGATAGAAGAAGAGCAAGAGGAGAAGGCTGGGGAAGTGCAGTTAATACGCACAGAAGGCCTCGCACTTGTCCTGGAAACCCCTAAAGGTACCCATCCCCCCCACCACTCCCCACGCAGTGAAAATGACAAGAGGAACAGGCCGAGGCGTCTTCGCAGGCAGAGATATCCCAGGGGGTACAATTTTAGAAGTCTGCCCAGTTCTAATACTGGACCCTCAGGAGAACGAAGAGCACGTCCGGAAGACAGATCTTTATAACTACACATAGTAAGCATCTGCCGCACGTGTTTTACCGGCCCGTCATGCCCTGACATATCACGCAGTAACTGGCCACTCCCCGCTGCTGAGGGTTCTAAAACCCCAAGGAAGACGCAGGCGGTGGTGTTTGGTATTGGGAGCCTCTTTAACCATTCTCAAAGACGACAGAATGTTGGGTGGATGCGTGATGTGGGGAAGGGCGTTGTGGTTTATAGGACGCTGCAGGATGTTAGGAAAGGAGATGAGTTATGTATTTCATACGGTGACCGTCTAACCTTTGTGGATGCGGATGCCAAACAAGTGGATAGCGATGATGAGGACGACAATGCGGCGTTGGCAAGGATAGACTTGGTTTGATATACGATGTGCTCTTTATGTTGGTTAAGAAATGGGTTTTACAGCTACGAGGATCGTTTGGATCATTGGCATCTGCGTGGATCTAAATGGCATTTGGTTCATCTTTAAGTCTCATCTTTGACTTGCTCCGGCTTGCCCTTACGGTCGATGTTTGGTACTCACATTTCAACCAGGAGGATCATCATGGGATATGCTAGAATAAACCGACGAATATGGGCAAGTTAGGTTCATGATAAAAACTTGTATTAGACCGTAAATTAAATAATACCCACATATTTAGACACGGTACAACAAATATCTGACTAGCAGCACATATCAAGACAAGGCAATCTCTATAAACGCAACGATTTATTAACCACCAACATATCAAACACTATAATATGCTACAGCCACATCGGCCCTGACCAAAAAACTACATAAAAGCCACGCAGTATCCCAAACCCATAACAAAACAATCGCAACAACAAAAAAACCACAAAAAGCGTGAGCCATGAACCATATACCCATTCCTCCTCATACAACCCTAATCATACCCAACTCTTACACCCCAGAGTTTCAAACACCCCATCTAACCACTGCACATCAAACAGCTCTCCGGGTTCTCAATACTACACGCCAACACAGCATCAGCATAGATATCATTCTCCCTCTCATCGCTATCCGGCTTCTCCTCCGACTTCGACAAGCTGACATCCTTCAACTCCTCGTCCTGCATCGCGCCCGGCTCAGTAGCTAATGCCTTGGGACTACCGCCCTCCTCGACATCAGCCTGGAACCCGGGACTTTTCAGAGGGGGGTTCACGGGCTTTCTGGTCTCGGTGGGAGGGGGGGTGATGCTGGGTGTTGGGACGCCGTTGGAGGTGAGGCTGTCGGTGAGGGGGCTGGAGTTCTGCTTCATGTACATTGGACGTGGTGCAGATGCCTGGGAGGGGGCGATGTACGACTTAGCGAGGGGCTTGCGGGAAGAGGTGCGCTCTCTTGCGACATTGGTGTCAGCGACGAGGAGGGCCTCCTGATCGACGGTGAATTGGATAGGGGCGGAGGCGGCCATGGTGCGGAGGTAGTACATGCCGGTCTTGAGGCCGAGCTTCCAGCCGGCAAAGTGCATGGATGTGATCTTGCCCATTGTTGGGTCCTTCATGTGGATGTTGAGGGACTGAGATTGATCGATGAAGGCACCGCGGTCGGCGGCCATCTGGACGATGGTGCGCTGGGAGATCTCCCAGACGGTCTTGTAGAGGGCCTTGATGTCGGCGGGGATGTTGGGGATGTTCTGGATGGAGCCGCCGTCGGCGATGATGCGGTTCTTCATGTTGTCGGACCAGAGACCCATGTCGACGAGGTCCTTGAGCAACCAGGGGTTGACGACTTGGAACTCGCCGGCCAGGACACGGCGCGAGTAGATGTTCGAGGTGTATGGCTCAAAGCACTCGTTGAAGCCGAGAATCTGGGAGGTGGAGGCAGTGGGCATGGGTGCGACGAGCAGAGAGTTGCGGACACCGTGCTGCTTGATCTGGGCCTTGAGAGAGTCCCAGTCCCACAGGTCGGTAGGGGTAACGCCCCACATGTCGTACTGGAGCTCACCCTTGGACACTGGGGATCCCTCGTAGGTCTCGTACGTGCCGTGAATCTGGGCCAGCTCCACGGAGGCAGTCAAAGCACCGTGGTAGATGGTCTCAAAGATCTGGGAGTTGAGGAATTTGGCCTCGGGAGAATCGAAGGGAAGGCGGAGAGCCAGGAATGCATCAGCAAGACCCTGGACACCAACGGCAACTGGCCTGTGACGGAAGTTGCTGCGTCTGGCCTCCGGGACGGGGTAGTAGTTGACGTCAATGATCTTGTTCAAGTTCTTGACAACAACCTGTGTGACCTCGTGAAGCTTCTGGAAGTCGTATGTGCCGTTGGCCATGTCAACGTATGTTGGCAGGGCAAGGGACGCCAAGTTACACACGGCCACCTCATCTGGAGCAGAGTACTCGACGATCTCTGTGCACAGGTTGGAGCTGCGGATGGTACCGAGGTTCTTCTGGTTGCTCTTGCGGTTGCAAGCATCCTTGTACAACATGAAAGGGTTTCCTGTCTCAGTCTGAGACTCGAGAATGGAGTACCAAAGCTTCTGGGCCTTGATGGTCTTGCGACCCTTACCCTCCTTCTCGTAGCCCTCGTAGAGCGCCTCGAACTCATCGCCGTAAACGTCCGCCAATCCAGGGCATTCGTTGGGGCACATGAGGGTCCAGTCGCCGTTCTTCTCAACACGCTTCATGAAGAGATCCGGGATCCAGAGAGCGTAGAACAGGTCACGGGCACGGACTTCCTCCTTGCCGTGGTTCTTTCTCAAGTCCAGGAACTCAAAGACATCCGCGTGCCATGGCTCAACGTAGATGGCGAAAGCACCAGGGCGCTTGTTGCCACCCTGGTCAACGTACCTCGCGGTGTTGTTGAACACGCGGAGCATGGGAACGATACCGTTCGAGTTTCCGTTGGTACCGGCAATGTATGCACCAGTGGCACGGATACGGTGGATGTTCAATCCGATACCTCCGGCAGTCTTTGAGATCATGGCACAAGTCTTGAGTGTGTCATAGATACCCTCAATACTGTCCTCCTTCATGTCGACCAAGAAGCAGGACGACAGCTGGGCCTGTGGTGTACCGGCATTGAAGAGTGTTGGGGAAGCGTGTGTGAAGTATTTGGAAGACATGAGGTTATATGTCTCGATTGTCTTCTCAATATCCTCGCCGTGAATGCCCACCGCAACACGCATGATCATGTGCTGTGGCCTCTCAGCAACCTTGCCATCAAGGCGGAGAAGGTAGGATCGCTCCAGGGTCTTGAAGCCAAAGTATTGGTAGTTGAAATCACGGTCGTAGAGGACGGCAGAGTTGAGCTCCTCTGCGTGCTCCATAACGATGTCATATGTCTTCTTTGCAATCATGGGCGACGGCTTCGAGTTCTTGGGGTTGACGTAGTGGTACAGGTCGTGGATGACGGACGAGAATTGCTTCTTCGTCTGCTTGTGAAGGTTGGACACTGCAATACGTGCAGCGAGGATGGCGTAGTCTGGGTGGGTGACAGTCATGTAGGCCGCAGTCTCGGCAGCCTGTGACGTCTGTTAGCAATTGAACAGTCTGCAGGAAGTGGACTCTCATAAAAGAGGCTATACATACCAAGTTATCGAGCTCAATGGTGGTGACACCCTGGTACACACCAGAGATGACCTTTTGTGTGATGGCAGCGGCGTCGACATGCTCAGCATCCAATCCGTAACACAGCCTCGACACACGAGCTGTGATCTTGTCGAACTGGACACGCTCCTTGTTCCCATCTGTAGGTCTCGTTAGAGGGTGTAGCTGCAGGGTGTGGAGTCTGCATGAACTTACTGCGCTTATACACGAACATGGTGACGAAAGCGACTCGACGTCACTGGAGGAGAGACTTGTATGGTTATATGAGGGTAAAAGAAGGCGTAGACAACAATGGGGATGTCTTGACAGCCTTGATTTAAGAGTGAGGGAGGGGAAGAGGAGTTGAGGTGGAAGATGAGGAGAGTTGAGGATGTTTGATGTGGGAAAGAGAAGAGCGGGCAAAGCAGAGTTGGGGTTCAAGTACTTTACGCGTTCATTGATAATCCGACGCGACTTGCCGACATTTTAGCTCTAGCGCGACAAACATTGTGGTAGGCAGAACAACGCGACAAGTGGCGAGTCACGTGATTATTTATTTTTTTGGTGTAGATGAAGAGCTTCATTTCCATGACAACGGATGGAAGGATTGAAAATGAGTCATGTACGCGTGAGATAATGTGGAAACGCTCTTGGAAATAATATGCACGGGGTCAACTTGGAGTAGATCTGTAGAGGGCCGAATGCTAGCTTCCGGGGAATGGAGATGCTGGAAACACATGAAATGAAATACCCAAGGTGTATCTACTCCCGTGGAAACAAAGTAAATTATAATAAATAGCACGCGAAGCCATTAAATAAATTTGTACTGGAATGGGATTGCAAATTATATCCCAAGTGGTGTAGAATTCCCCAGCTCCCTCCCCATAAGTGCCCCGGACCTTCGATATATATCACTCTTTACCCGCTACCCCTCCATCCAACCAACCCGATAGTCTAATGGATAAGGCATCTATACCTAAATAACTAAACTGATCTTGTCTAATTAGTTCCGGCTTATGGTTGAGGACCTATGGAAGACTGTAGTTCAAAGCTGGGTCGAGCTAATTGTGTTGGCCTTTGGAAGCTCATGTTTCGTAGAGGGTGTCCATTTATCTCGGGGCCCCTTCACTGGCTGAACCCTTGACGTGCGAGGGAGACATTTCTCATTTATACCCTAATCTCGAGAATCCCTTCGCCGACCACGGTAGAGAGAACAGCATCGAAGTAGAAAAAGAAAGGAGGAAGTAGAAGCTATAATAAATGTCAACACCACCCACACCAAGCATCATCAACAGCACGAGCAAAATCCCCACCACAAATCACTACACACCCCCACAGCACAGGCAAACCCTCACAGTGAGGAAAGAGATCTTCAAATAAACTACGGCCTATTGCTATTACACCATGGAAAATGCGAATCGGTCCGGGACACATTGACCATCATTCACCCGACCGACAGACAGCTCGAAACATTTCAGACCAACCAACGAGACAGAAACACAGGCAAGAGGCAGTCAGACCGGCACCACCACCACCAAACGACAACGACAACAGCAGGGCAAGCCACACAGACACAGAGACCACACACACGCACCACACACAAACGCAGAGACGCCGCAGAGAGAAGTAGCCCGTCGCCCACCCAGCGCACTCAAATTGCAAGAGAAGAAGAAACGGGGCAACCATGCGTGCGAGAGGCTCCAGACACAAAACAGCGCGGAGAGAGAGAGAGAGATAGATAGATGAGAGTGCTCGCCTGCACGCCGGACCAATGCCAATCCCCTTCATCCAGCCCAGAGACGAAAAGGGGGGGCCGGGGGGGAGAACAACCCTGATGGCAATGAATCGAGCGCGCAGCAAAACACGGTAGGAGTAGTTAAAAGGCATGCATGCTCTCAACCTCTTATTCTTTCCGAAAACAGGGGGGTTCCGAAGGAGGAGGTTCCATTAACATCAACCGAGCTCGAGCGTGGGGGAACGATGGGGCGTAGACGCAGGCAGTCCTTTTTCGTACTTTCAGCCAACAACAACAACAACCATCTCACCAACTTGAGACCGGACGAAGCAAAAAAAATTGAGGTTGATTTGCATAGAGAGTTGGTATCGATATGTCTACAGGATGAGGCACTTGTGGCTCTTCTTGCCTCCCTTCTTGGAGAGAAGAGCGGCACGGGTTGCGTGCTCAAAGACCTCGCGAACACCCTCGTTGGTCTTTGCGGAACACTCGAGATACTTGTAGGCACCAATCTTCTTCCTGACCTCCTCTCCCTATTTCACGATATGTTAGCAATCGGGGATAAAGACCGTTGTGAGCAACTGGGGGATGTCGCTCCGAAAGGAATCCTTATCGTACCTGCTCTGGTGTAACTGGCTTCTGGCTGGTCTTGTGAAGCTCCTCGATGGTCTTCTGGTCGTAGCGAAGATCCTTCTTACATCCGACGAGGATGATTGGGAGCCCTTGGCAGAAATGCAGCACTTCGGAGATCCACTGTGAAGGCGAAAAAAGTTAGCCAAGCCCTTGCCAGCCTGCGCACGAGGCGCAATCTCCCACCAAGGGGGGGGCTACAGTACCTTCTCCTGGACGTTGTCGAGCGAGTCGGGGGAGTCGACGGCGAAGCAGATGAGGATTACGTGGGAATCGGGGTAGGAGAGCGGGCGGAGACGGTCGTAATCCTCCTGGCCAGCCGTATCCCAAAGAGCCAGCTCGACGTGCTTTCCATCGACCTCAACATCGGCCACATAGTTCTCGAAGACGGTTGGGACGTAGACCTATCAAGCCACATTATCTCGTTAGCCGGTATTCCTCGAAAGTGTCAGATCATGCTGCTGTGTATTTGTAGTCGTTATGTTCGTGTCTGCGATAGCGACGAGTCGATGATGGGTCGGGTTGTGCGATGGGTGACTGGGGGGGTGAGTGTGGAGGCTTACCTCTGGGAAAGTGCCCTTGGAGAAAACACTTGAGATAACATCAGCATCGGCGTGGATGGAAGGATGAGCCGTGGAATAGACGGGCTCATCGAGGCAGCAGCGATGGGGTTTGGGTTACTTACATCAACAGACAAGTCTTACCACAAGCACCGTCACCGACGATGACGAGCTTCCGACGGATCTCCGCCATACTGTCGGGGGTGAAGTTGGTTTGTGGAAGGGGAGGGAAGATGGAGTATGTAAGGGTGAGATGCGGATCTCAGCCTGAAGGTCTTAGTTGGTAGGTGAAGGTGTTGTGGAGGTAGAATTCGTGAGGTTTCGGAGGTGGTTTGATGTGGTTGATGGGTTGAGATTGTAGTTGTGAGGTGAGAGATCAGAGGGTTTTGGGATGGATGCGAGGTTGCGAGATCGATTGTCTGCTCGCCTTTGCTACTCTCTTAGCAGCTTAGCCGTGTTTGGACGGGGTTGGACGGTTGGGTGGTGGTAGGTGGGTAGGTGGGTAGGTGTGGGAAGGGAAGGGTAGGTGGGAAGGTAGCAGGCAGAGCAGGCAGAGCGGGCGCAGGCGCAGGGCGGAGGAGGGAGTGTGGTAGGGTGGGAGGTGGGAGGTGCAAATAAGTAAATTAGTCTGGGATGGGGGTATTAGTGACATGATCTCCCTAACATTTGCACGCTATGGTGCTATGTATGGAACTATATTCTACAAGTACCAGGTACAATGATCTCGGTAGTCTGGTGCGCAGGGACTGGCAGACAGACACAAGTACCCAAGGCATACAAGCACATACAAACTACATTGATTATTCCTGGGGAATTTGGAAGATGAAAGGCCGCGTGGAGATAGATATACAGGAGATACACAGGAGAGAGGGGATCACGAGTTTCTCTATCTGGTAATATGCCTTGCCTCTGCTTTGCCTTTACTTAGCATTTAATAATTATAGTACGAATGAAGCATAGAGTATGGATATATTATATATCTTGTCTGCTATCTGTTGCAGTATACCTGTTTAATGTACTCGTCCATCACAGAGATATCTCTTTATATTATACAGCTGATGCTCTTACTCTTGCACCTCTCCTATAGACATCTAATCATTACTACAAGACTGGCATCACCGTAGCATGGCATGGTAGTTTAGAGGATGAGTACACACTATGAGTATACACCACGACCAGACATGTGCATACGAGGCTCTATAAAGTATCCCCTGCTCCCCTATCAATCTTCTAATCGTCTCCCTAATCGACGCCTCTTCATCGTCAGCTCCTAGTGTGCATGGATAGCCTCATAAAAAATCCTGTTATACACTGACTGCCTATCGCCATCTCTTGCCGATCAACATCTTCACTTCTATCAACAAACTCCCTCCATCCCTTCGTCACGTTACCGTCGTCATCATCGTTCCCATCACCATCACGGGCCTCACCGTTGAATTTCAAGTTTCCACAAAGGGGGCTGTACAATCCCGTATGGCGAAGTAGCTCGTGCACCGTACAAAGTACCCGTACCGCACATCGACTTGTACGGCACTTGCATTCCAGTTCCCCAGACGCTTCATAACTTTCTTAAGGGGTTCACACTTACACATCTCAGCCGTCAGCCGAAACACCAAAATGCGCTCTCCCCGAGGTCCCCGTAACGTCTGGAATTAACTATAAATAACCGTCTGTTACATTCATCGGCGTTCTCCATCACCGGCCCGTATATAATCTCAACACTCCAGCTGTTTCCGAGTCGGTCGTGTGTTCGCTCTCTTTATGTCTATATGGGGGAAGAGGAAAGCCGGGGCATTTCCATACATGTCCCGGAGATGTACCAGCTACATAAACTTCCACAAGAATGCCACACAAAAGCCTCGCCAACCGTAATATACTGTGCATAATATACGGTGCATACAACTAACTAACTGTCCACAGGCATATCTGGGTTTCTTCAGCTGAACATGGGCATCGTGCTCCCAAACAACCACGACCACATCACTCCAGACGCAACAAGCGCGATGGGCGGTAACACAAGAATCCAACTATCCAACTCAAACCAACAAGCTGACGCGGCTAATCCCTCTTAATCCCCTCAATTAATGCCACAATCCCTAAGAACATCCGAGCACGTGATCTAGCCTTATCTTAAAGCCACGGACCCATATGAACAGATCCCACGCTAGTCCCCCGTAGCAGCCTTATTTTGCAGCCTTCAAATAAAGGCCACCAGAACCCAAACACCCCCCGACCCGAACCACTCCCAAATTCCACTAGTCCCAATCCACACTAGCCTCCAATCTCAATTCGAAGCTCCGTCTTCAAAATTATACCGACAGCCTCCCCATCCAGGCCTCCCTCCCACGCCGGCCACCACACGCACGCCACCACTCACCAACCATGCAGTCCGTGATCCGCCGCACCCTCCTTGCCGAGAGGCAAGCCGCCCGGCGCCTCGTGAAGCGCCGCACGAAGAACCACCACGAGGAGATGAAGACGCGGCGGGAGCACGAGCGCTTCGCGCAGAAGCAGGTGACGGGGGATATCAAGAATGCCCGCTTCGCACGGCGGGAGGATTACGATCTCGGTCCGCTGGCGCCGAGGCGTGATGTCGGACTGAAGAAGGAGACGTATGGGACGATTCAGACGAATCGGTTGAGTGGGCAGAAGTTGACGATGGAGGAGCGGTTGGCCGTTAATCCGTCCGGGGGGAGGTTTGCGAATATTGTGGCGGGGGATAGGGTGGTGGTGTTGGAGGGGAAGGATAAGGGGAGGATTGGGAAGGTGCAGAGTTTTGATAGGGAGAAGCAGCAGATTACTGTTGAGGGGATGAATATGGTATGTCTCTTTTTCCGAATCTCTCCTAAAAAAAAGACCTAGGGCGTTGTGTTTCGGCAGGACAGCACACCCTCTCAAGACAAAAGGGCTAACGCATGCTATTACAGGTCGACGTCGCAATCCCCAAATGGATGATGTCCGCCCCCGAATCCGACAAGCGCCCCGTCCGGAGCGTCGAGAAGCCCCTCTCCATCGCCTCCGTCAAGCTCGTCGTCCCCCTCCCCGACCCCGAGACGGGAAACGTGCGCGACGTCATCGTGCGCGACATCGTCAACAGCAAGATCTACTTCAACAAGTCCGGCGGGGCGAATTTCTACCGCATGATCGCCGGTCTGAACACTGTTATCCCCTGGCCTAAGACGGCGCCGAAGGAACACCCTGATCATGACGTCGATACGATGCGTATTGATGTTGAGACGAAGACGTTTCTGCCGACGCTGCTGAAGCCGCCGATGCCGGATAGTGTGATTGATGAGCTGAGGAACAAGTTCTCCATCTTCCGTACCCGTCACGAGGACGCGTATCTCGAGGCGAAGGAAGCGGAAGAGGCGGCGAAGGAGGAGAGGAAGCAGTCTATCAAGCTGATGAGGACGCCGCTGAATGAGGTCAATAAGCGTGAGAGGACGAAGCGTAAGGCGCTTGGGAAGGGGGAGTTGACGGAGGAGATGTTGGCGGGGATTGGGGCGGTGATTGCGAGGAAGAGGGGGGTGGCGTTGGAGGCGGCAGGGTTGGAGGCTGCGACTTTCTAGATTGGGAGTGGTGGTGTAGTATTTGTACAAATAGGGGAAAATTGCGCGTGTTGTAGTAGTAGTAGAGCGAGAGACTGTGATGGTTGTGTAGTAGAGTGGGCATTATAGGCGTTTGCATCTTCATTTGTCAAATCTATATATGTACAACAATACAATCGCATTATACACATATCCTTCCGCTTCTCTGTGCTTTCCTCTATATATCCTTATTAGTGCCACGATGCCATCTATGCGAGCAATCTGAATGCACCCTCACTCCACCAAAAACCCCCTCCACT
>JPKD01001610.1:0-19233 GCA_000750935.1 Pseudogymnoascus sp. VKM F-4519 (FW-2642)
GGCGAGCCCTTTCGCCCTGTGCCTGCGCCCGGTGTGGCACATTACCCCGGGGTGTCCTCCTAGTTTGAGCCAGACTAGGCTTATCCTCCCCCCGAGTTTAGGCCTGGGGACGGGCACTCGCCTTGAGCGGGAGGGCGGGGATACCCGATCGAGGCATCCGCCGGGGGGGGAGATAACTGTGTTACCTCGCTTCGAGCAACTCGCTTCCGCTCCGCCTCGCGCTGCCTTTCTCGTTTCACACCCCCCACTCTTAGCTAGTCAGCCTTATACACCCCCCCTTTTCTTTTATGCTTACACGCGAAGTGACAGGTCGCTTGGAGGCGGCGAGGCTAACGTTGGATTAATCAGATTACTTACTCATTTCTTACTCGGTCTCTTGCCCCCAGCCGCGCCGACGCTGAGGGCGCTCCGCGGCTTGCTGTTTCCGCTTAATGCGCCGAGTCCGTCTGGGGCGCCGATGCCGGTTGGGGAGGAAGCGGCGAGGATGCGGAGGAGGGCTGCGGAGGGGGTGGTTGGGCTGGTGCCGAGGTGGGTGGGGGGTGTGTATTTTGGGAGTGGGAAGGCGAAGGTGAAGGGAGGTAGGGAAGAAGAGTTTGAAGGAGTGGAGCGCATGTTGGGGGTTTGGGGGGATGCGTGGATGAATCGCTGTTTCGTGTATTCGCTTCTCGAGGCTGGTGTGGTGGGTTTGCTGCCTGAGCTTGCTGGGGGTAAAGGAATAGTTGGGGGCGCTGATGTGGTCGAGATAGCGGTGTAGATAGATTTTTCTAGGGGTGTTTTTTGGGGGGGTTGTGTATCTCCTCCACCCAGACATAATATGGAGCACATATATACACAACGAGTCATGGCAAGCGAAGACTTTTATGTTCAGAAGGGGCCTCCCAGACTTTGGGCCGCCCAAATAGTTCATTCGTTCGAGCCTGCTATATCCAACTTTCCTTTCTCTGAGACTACTTTCCTCCCCTTCCTTGCCATGTACGCGCGTGGGCGCTCCAACCAGTCTGATTTCACTCCCATACAACCAACCCCTTTTTCCAACCCCCAGTTGAACCTAGTATCCTCTTCGCCGTTCTCCGCGCTATAAAAAGCGTTTGGTGGGTTGAACCTCCCCCTTCCATCCCTAGACCCTATTCCCATCCCATTCCCAGTAAACTGAAAAGACGGAGTAAATACTCGAACACTGAAACAATAACAATAGAACAACAGACATGCATGAAAGCCAGGCACAAAAAGCAAATAGTGATATTTGAACCAGGCAACGCAGTAAACAATAAACACTTTGCTAGGAAATAATAACAAAAACTAAAACAGAAAAAGCTAATCACAGTGAAGCCCGCTTGCGCGGATGGAATGTCTTTATGGGGGGTATGTGGGGTATATGAACCTGGTAGAAACGTAATTGCGGTGCAAGAACAAAAAGGAAATAACAAAAAACAATAAAAACAATAGATACGTAGATGGCGAAACAGAAACACGCATTGCAAAACTCGATACAGAAGCAGCATGAGTGGAAGCAAGGAGGTGTGGTGGTGATGTCGTGTAGTTATCGTGGGGTGCGGGCGGCGGGAACGTGCGTGCATTGTGCTCGGGAGCGCGGCAGCGGCAGCACCCGTGGCGGGTACTGGGCACTGGTACTGGTACAGCACCGTACAGTAATACGCAAGGCATTTCCGGGCCCAAACATCGGCATCGTGCGCTGTGCACCGTACCGAAACGACATGAGCTGTCTACACAATGCTGCACTCCATATTGCCGGACCCGGTGTCGCCTTCGGCGATGGCCCTGATAGACCCGAGACTGTGCTGGCGCATGCGCTCGGTCAACTTGACGACGGTTTGGTACTCGGCTTCGTCGACGAGGCCCTGCGGCGCGGCGACTTCCATATAGTTGAGGAAGGTCTCGAGAGCGATTCGCGCGTCGTCTGTGGTTGGGGAGGTCGAGGCAGTACTGGCGGTCGTTGATGGGGTTGTGGCTATGGGGTCGGAGGATGCGTCGAGGGCAGGCGGCGAGGTGGAGTGGTGAGGGAATGTGGCGGTTGTAGCTGTGTCCGGGTCGATGGCGAGCATGGGGAAGGTCTGCGAGCGTGGGCGCTGCGGGTACGAGGGTGCTATGGCCCGTACGTACTGCGGCGGCGGGAACGGACCTTGTGTCGTCTCCGGGGAGAAGGAGAAGGGGGTTGCGGGGCTGGAAGGGCCGCCGGAGTAGGAAGAGCCCACAGTGGTGTCAGTGAATTCGCTGGACAGAGATGCAGTGCTTCGTGAGTTTGAATGGCGGTATCCAATGGAGCCAAAGGGCAAGTAATCGTCTTCGTCCTTAACTCCAGACAGTGGCGATGTGAAGTCATACGGGGAGCCAGGCGAGTGTCCGCTCGGCGTGTTGGCAATAGACGAACCTGCAGATCCCTGGCCCCAGGTGGCGATGTCAGAGATATTCGCCTCTGATGAACGGCGTGAGAGTTTCATGCGGCCATTGTACTTCTGTTTTTTCGTACTGACGTTGTGGCGCTTCTCTTTTTTCGTACTGGCGTTGTGGTTCCGTACGAACTCATCGAGCCACTGGTCGTCGTGGGCCTTTTTGAGGCCTTGTTCGTTATTAAGGATACTGCAAAATTTTATTGCTTCCTCTCTAATCTCTTCGCGGTTTCGCAAAACGCCCTTTTTCCACTCGTTGTGCCACCAACTGTGGAGAGCGAGATCGATGTCTTGTGCTCTGCCTTTTGGTAGCTTGGCAGGCGATACGCTGGGCTCTTCGAGGGACAGGAACTTCTCCTTCTGGCGCAGGACTTTGGAGACAGTACTGCAGCGGTTAGATAATGCATTGGAGAGAGTCAAAGGGCCTAAGTGCATACCTTCTCTCGACATTGAACTGAGCTACACAGATGTTAGCGTCCATAATCTGGCAACAATACAGGAACTCACCTCCGATTTGTGCCTGTTTCATACTCGGGTTGTCCATGTGGATTTGGCATATTCTTCGTTTTGCCTCATCGGTCAAGCATTTCCTACCACCGCCATGTTGTGGGGATGGTTTCGACGCTCTCACCCGCGCGGAGTTGGGCGCCATTCTGACCTGTCGTGTCGGGTGCCCGCCTGGGTTTGTCAACATGCTGGGCATGGTGGCGGGAAAATTGGACATGGCGGGATTGTTATTCATCCAAGCCGGGGCGGGGAGAAGTGGTAGGAGAGTTTGCTGATGCGCCGGTGGAGGCGGCATCCTCGGAAAGGTGGGCTGTTCGGGTAGACTGAGTGGTAGCCCGTGGTTCATGAGCTGGTAGTTCTGGTATTCATACATGGGCGATGTCTGTTGTGGCGAGGAATAACTATTTGCGGGAATGCCAGCCCAGACGTCGTTGCTGTAGTTGCCGTGCTGCTCGCTGCTCTGCTGGTGGTTCGGGTCATCGTCCATGCCAAAGTGACCCATCATACCGTGCATTGCTTGCTCTTCCTCGTCTGTCGATGCCCAGATCATAAGTCGCGAGGGGGCTTATGAGTGATCCTGTACGTGCGTTTCCTGGTTGTTGGAACTGCGCAGCCGTCTCTGCACTGGTTCCTGTTCAAAGTGGGTAGGTTCAGGAACAGTGGCTATCTACATGCATGATAAGATGCGGAGCGTCGGTTCCCGGGAGGTTTTGGAGGCAGATCCCCCTAGGAGATTGCAGCAACGGAACTGAGAAGTTGGCCAGATGTAGCTGGAAGTTCTTTCCTCGACTGTCAACTTTGGAGCTGCGAAGGTGAGAAACTGCGAGCTGAGGCAGTCAGGATACCGGGCGCATAGAAGTGGGAAAGCCGAGTCGGAGTGTCAAAAAGAGCTAGCTTAGGTTCCGAACTTGGAGATGTAGCACAACACAGTATGTGGCTTGGATGGGAACACTCGTCCTGGTGGGCCTTGCAGCCACCTTTCTGCGAGCGTTGGCTGCCGACAGAGCGTGGCAGGGAGCGGTCTGGTTTACGACAATAATGGGGACGACGGCGACGGCGGCGGTGATGCTGTGGACGATGTATATGTAAGTGCCGTGGGATGGGGTGCATGAAAATGAAAGAACGGGTCTCCAGAGAGTATGCAGGAGGAGAAATTCGGAAGAAGATGCAGGACGTTGCAGGTAGGGTCTGTGGTGTATGCGTGGGAGAGTAGGTATATATTGATAATGTCTGTGTGTATATAAGAACGAAAGTAGTGTTTTTATGGGGTATGATCTGCTCTCGTCCTTCCGATCGAAACAACAGGGGGGGCGGCTTAGCTCGGGGCTTAGGCCTATTTGTTAACTGTTAGGGTATAGAGTGGTGAGGAGTGAGAAGTGAGGAGAATGATGATGTATTGATGGGGGATGGGTTGATGATGATGGGTGAATATGGGGACTTGAGTGGATATTTTTGACGAGAGGGAGGAGGAGGTGGTTCAGAAGAACTGGCGAGGTACAAGAAAGATACGTGAGCAACAGAGTACAATGGCGAGGTTTCGTTGGACTAGGGAGGGGAGGGGATACTCCTCTAGTACTCGAAGCCCCAAGAGGAACCCTTGATCCCTGGACCCCTGGACCCTTGTTGTGGTTGTTGTTGTGGCTGTTGTTGTTGTTGTGGATGTGGTTGTGGTTGCTGTTGAAAGGAACGAAAGAAGAGACAGAGAGATACCTCGTGTGTGTGTGTGTGTGGTGTGGGTGGAGAGAACGGGAAGTACCACTATGCGTCTTTGTGAGTTACTGTGGATTACTGTGAGTTACTGTGGGTGAGTTTCTGTGAAAGAGACAGATTTTTTGTCGGCACCCGTGAATGCTTCAGCAAGAAGGGAGCATCTTACTGAAGAGTACCACAGTGCTACAACGGGGAGTACAGTGTCCCAATTCTCCTGTCCCCAGGACACCTACTGTACTCCAGTATGACTCTCCACAAACTCTCTTCAACTACCGGCTTGCTGATGCTCTCACGACAGCGTGTCCTCCAGTGTGTCCTCCAGTGTATCCTCCAAATTGTGCCCCCTCGTTAGCATCCCCGTTATGAACAATCGCCATTACCCCCCAGGACAGCCCAGGCCAACTAGCTAGCCATGGTCGGACTGACCGATCAAAATCAGTCGTCGACTAGCTTCCTAGCATCCATGACAATCGACCGATCTCTGCGGATGCTATACTTCCACTGAGGAGAGCAGTTGTAACTTTGTACTTGGTTGCTTGTACTGCTCAGGTACATCTAGACTGCAACCCTATAGTGTCCACTCTGTAACGAGATCTTCACTTTTGATCTCAACAGCCCGCTTCGACCGCCCGCTGCCAGATAGAGCGACAGGCTCAATACCCTAAGCCTGCCTTGGCGTGAGATCTGCCTCTCGCGCCCCCGTTGTTCTGCGTGGGGTGCATTGCAAGTGGGCAGCGGCACTGTACTTCGCCGTCTTAGCTCTGGTTCTTAGTCTCAACTACCTTATACGGGCTGATATGAGCGAGGGATTACAAAACGGTCCTGCCGCTAACGGACGCGGCGGCTCGAGCCTTTCGCACTCCCTTCCCTCCCTCCCGTCCGTAGTTCAGCACATCGCCGCTGGTCCACTTCGCTGCACTGCACATCACAGTAACCCCCTCGAGGTACACGACTCCCCCCGTCCCTGTCTCTGTCCACCACGCGATGTCGTGTATGTTCCACGGCAATTTCGATGTCCTGGGATCCAGAGAGAGTACGTTGTAGTGAGCCTCCGTAGCCTCTTCATCAGGACAATCTCCTGAGCTGAAGAGATCCCGTCGCTCATCGTATCTCGTTCTCCATTCGCAAAAGAGATGTCCCGTGCCCGAGCATGCTCGGTGCAACCCATCCACTCTCCGTTGCTCAGTCTCCCCGATTGGACCCCCCGCACTTGAAATGCCTCAATAACATCCACGTCCTCCTCGTCGACCTCATGCTCTTCATCCTCTAGTCCCCCCGTTCACGATGTCTCACTTAACCCAAACAAGACCGCCCAGCCCGCCAGTCTAATCCGTCAGCCTAGCCGAAGCCGCCATTCACGCCAGTATCGCAAGACATTCTTTTCCACCTATCCTCTCCGTATCGGAGACGAAAATGAAAATTGCGAGTTTTTGGTTGACGAATCAGAAATTCGCTTCTGTCCCAAGAATGAGAATTGTCTGGCCAATCGCAAGCGTGGGCGCCTCGACGCCTCTTCTGACAGGTCGAGCTAGCCGTGCGACGCCTTGACCGCAGCTACCCCCTTACCAATCCGTTCCATCTAAGCACCAACAATGATCCCTCGAAATAATTGCGCGATCGATTGGCTCTCGATTTTTCTCGCTTTCGTCGGCCTCTCTCCCTTGTCTTCTATTCTTCGCGAGCTTCTTTACCCAAAGTGTTATTCGGCAGAAACGGCACTTGCTTGCTCAGACACGAGCTAGCTAGGCCACATAAACTGTAACCCATGCGAACTAACGAACTCTCGACTAGGTCAGTGGCTGGCTATGCACAGTAATTAACCAACAGCCTCACTACAACTCCCCCCCACGTGTCGGCTTACCCAACTAGTCTGTGATGTCCATAATGTCCACCAGCCAAACCCCGAAGCCTGCGTCGTCCATCACCGTGCTCATCCTTCGCCCTTCCTCCACTCGCTCCAATCTCGCTCCTATCTCGCTCCCCGCATTCCGTGGCCCCCATCATGAGACCATCATACCCACCTGATCCCGACCAAGCAACGGCGGCTCGGCAACGTTGTCGGGGCGCGGATGTGCATCAGCCGCACGTGCCGTCCCTAGTATGGCCGCGCGGGGCCGCGACACCGATCCTCCAACTATGCACACTAGCCAGTTGACAAGCCCGCCATTGCAGCGCCAGAAACGTGTCATGCAATCTCGTTGGAAGTTGTTCCGAGACACGAGGTTTCTGATAACTGACTGCCGAACTTGAACTGTGGTGGCAGAGTAGCCGCAATCACTGCCGTGATAGTCAAGATAGACCAGTTCTGTAACTTTCACGGCGAGCTGTCCCGATCCGTGCCCGAGTGATTGATCGGCTACAGAATATTCTCATATATTGCCCTGAACCCCATAAATGCCTCTCCACAGCTCCTTGATCTTCGCCGTTGCTGTAACATCACTCACATCACCAACAAACTCAATCTACCAAAGACCTCCTTGCCCTGGTCAGGCAAATATCCTAGTGTAGATCACCATCTCATCCTGACTCCAACAAAGGCCCACTTCGCTCGGCCCTCGCTCCGATCGAGCGCGCCGCAAATTCTCCTTCCCCCGCCCGATTGAGACGCGTATGGTGGCGCTGCGTCCAACATCAGTGTTACCCCTGCACGTGATATATCCTGTGTAGTTCCGAAAAGTGGCTTCGAAAACCAGCAGGGAGCTTCTACAGGATCAAAGCGTTTGTTCCTTAGGACAAGGATTCTATGGTAGGGATAGGCAGCCTTCGGTTGCTGCGCATGAAGAGAAAACAGTGGTCTAGGCTCTCCTTTCCCTAGATCCAACAGTGCCATAGTTGAAGATCAGGGGCCGCCAGGCTGTGTTGGATATTGGCATGATGCCATGGCGTGGTGTGGTAATACCGCATTACTTCCGCCATCGCGGATATTAGGCGGCGGAAATTGCGAGGGGTGTGAAGAGAACTCGTCACTTGCATGAAGAACAAGCGCCTGGGATTGTGATAGTTGTTCCTGCGTATAGCAGGTACAGATACGACGGCGATTGCCATTGTCTTGGCCTCCGTTGCCGCTATCGATATTGTTTCTAGCCGATCGCGCTGAAGGCGGTAATTCTAGGAGACAATTGTATTTTTCTTTTCGATTGCTGCTTTCACATTTGAATTTGAGATTTCAGAGTTCATGTGGAGTTTCATTTTCAGGGGACGATAAAGGATTTGGATAAGGATAAAGAACCATTTTACCTCCCAAGGTCACGCGTCAGGTCATGTTCGCTTATGTAAGCCGCATCGACTGCCGCGATGCAAACAACCACCATCGTCGTCATCGTCTATAGGCTTCCCCTCGTGTTACTTCTAATTACTACTAGAATATTCAGCGTACGCCCTCGTAGATATAGACTTCTACTATAAATCGCCCATGAAAAGCAACTACTTCCTCTAGACCGGCACAGCTTTCTCGCTGTCTTCTCGCCGCAGTCATGTTCGACCTCTTTGCCATGCTCTTATCGTACGCTCCCCCTCTTACCCCCCACTTCACCAACCCCCCCCACTACAAACCACTGCCTACTCTCCATACTATCCATACTAATAGCTCTCCCAGGTCGATCGCCACCTTCCTCTTCCCCGTGTTTGCCTCCTACAAAGCTCTCAACGCAGGTGATCCCGCCCTCCTCAAGCCATGGCTCATGTACTGGGTTGTCCTTGCCTGTGGCCTCCTCGCTGAATCGTGGCTCTACTTCATCCTATACTGGTACGCCCCCCTTTTCCCCTTTCACCCCACCCAGATCCATCTGCTAACCCCCCCTCCCAGGATCCCCTTCTACGCCTGGTTTCGCCTTTTCTTCCTCCTCTACCTCATCGCCCCACAAACCCAAGGCGCACGCCTCCTCTACGAAACCCGCCTACACCCCTTCCTGCGCACCCATGAACTCGCCATCGACGACTTCATAGCCACAACCCATCACCGCCTCCGCACCTCCTTCTGGATCTACCTCCGCCGCGCCTTCAACCTCGCCAAGTCGCAGCTCCTCGGCCTTCCAACCCAGCAAGAACCCCTTCCACCCCCACCCGCACAGCGCTCCTACACCGCCTCCCTCCTCGAGCGCTTCAACCTTCCCAGCGCGCGCCCGGCATTCGCAGCTGCGGCGGGGGGAGGTTGGTCCGCCGCCGATATATCGGGACTACTCGCCAACGCGGTGAGTGCAGCAACGTCATCGTCCCCGTCGGTGCAGGCGACCAATCTAGTACCGGAGTCCATCCAGGGCCCCGAGCGCGCGTCCTTCATAAGCGCCCAGCGCGAGCGCCTCATGTTTCTGCTTTCGGCGCTGGATCGCGAGGCAACGGCTTCCCCTTCTGAAGAGGCGGGTAGGGGGGTGCTCGGTGGGTTGCTTGGGGGAGATGGGGAGGTGCCGAGGAGAGTGAGCGAGGCGGCGCTAAGTGAGCTTAGTAAAAGTAGGAGTGAGGGTGATTTCGAGAAGATTGATCCGTTGGAGGGGATTGGTGAGGCGGGTGCAGGTGGAAGGAGAGAGCCGGGAACTTGGATACCTTGGGGGTGGGGAGGGAGCCCAGCAACAGAGGGGGAGGTGAGAAGCGCGGGGGTTGATAAGGGGGATAAGGGACTATGAGTTATGGGTGTCATTTGTTTTGAGAAACGAGACTGAGGAGCTTTGACTCCAGCAGTGTAAGATGTTGCCATCTATTTGATGGTTGACCGTGTGTTGGCCCATCGGGTCGACAGAGTTGGCTTGTGTAGACGTTAGAGGTAGAGCTCGGGCTTGGAGACCTAGTGTATGTGTGTTGGCGTTTTTATGGTTTATGGGCATTGGGCAAGGACGGTCCGCACTATCATTAAGGCTGCATTGGTTGGGTTGGTTTGGATTGGGGGGTTAATGAAACTGTCTCTGTATATATAACGGATCTAGGAATCCAAGGCAGCCCGGTATTGAAATTCACTGTGTGCGCTATCTAGGGTTTATCTATGCCGGGAAAACACATCAATTTGCAAAGTAATCATTGACAAAACGAACATCATGACGAATAAATGAGGACATTGCTTGATTTACTAATCTAGCTACATACTCTACATCTCCCGAATTCCGATATCCACTTAATTCGTTGCCTTCTTGTATCCGATCCCTCGTCACTAAAAACACCCACCCGCCCATCATTAAGTCACCCCTCCTCCACCCACCTCATCACATCTCGCCGTCCCAACGACACTTACATCGTGCAGACCGCCATATCATAACAGGTATCGTAAACAAAGCCAAACAGCTAGCCACACAAAACCAAACCAATCCGCCCTCCCTACGCTCACAGAACCCCATTCGCGCCAACTCCATCCGTGACACCCGCATCGCTCTCCCCCTTCTTCGGTGCCTCGCCCCCGCTCTTCTCAGCCTCCGCATGTCCATTCGCCCCCCCCTTCGCTACCTGCCCATTAACCTCTCCATCTCCCAGATCCTGCTGCTTCGCAAGATCTTCATACTCCGGCTCCCCCTTCTTCACCTCCATGAACCCCGCGCGAGGAACCCTCGTCGATGGAAACGGCCTGTGTGACACCACCGCCAACTGTGCACCCCCCTGGCTCACCAGGTCGCCATTAACATACGTTTTCGTGCCTGGCGCAAATCCCAAGTACTTCTCGCAGTCAGGGTCCTGCTTCCACTTGTCCGGCGCGGCCCAGCGGTCCAGCCAGCTCTCATCAGGGAGCGCCTCGTAATACTCCACCTTGAGCTGGAGGTTACGCAGGTGCGGGATGGACGGCGCGATGAACATCAGGTCTGCGACCTTGACGAAGAATAGGTCGAGGCCGAGGAAGAGCGGCAAGGTGGCTTTGCGCATGTCGTTGGCCTCCACGGGGGATACTCTCTGGAAAGGGTTCGCGGCGAACTGGGGGTTGTAGGGGTACAGGTCCGGGCGTGTCATCGAGTACATGTCTTTATTAAGGCGCCAGAGACCTTGTTTGGCGAGGAGTGAAGCAGAGACGCGTTCCCATGCTGTGTCTAGATAGGTGTTAGTAAAGACACGGGCTATAGATGAGATGGCGGGACTTACATCGGCTGAGTTGGAGGTCCTTCTCGCCGAGGAGGAGCGCGACGTGCGTGTTTAGCACCCACTGCTCTCTACCGTCTGGCTTACCGGTTGCCTCAGGAACGATCGTATCATAGCGGACGCCTTGCATAAACTTGAACTTCACAGCAACCTCTGCCATTGCCGGTTGGGCCAAACCATCAAACCAGCGCAGCAAAGGAGGCAACATTGCAAGGCGCGCTGCCTCCTTCTCTTTCATAACACGGAGGCGCTCCGCTCGCTGTTCGGCAATATGGGCAGCTCGTCTGCGTTCTGTTTCCTCGCGCTGAATGCGCTGCTGCTCCTCAAGCTTGTGCTTCTTTTCCTCCTCAGCACGACGCTGCGCCTCAGCTTCTTCCCGCCTCTGTTGCTCTTGGAGCTCGGCCTCCTCTTTCGCTCTCCTAGCGTCCTCTTCCGCTCGCTTAGCCTGCTCTTCCAGTTTGCGCTTCTCTGCCGCTTCACGGGCTACACTAGCCTCTTCTACGCGTCTCTTTGATTCCTCGGCGCGTTCCTTCTCAATACGGTCATCTTCTTCCTTCTTGATCTTCACCTCACGCTCGGTCTTCTCTCGTTTTGCCTTCTCTTGCTCTGCCTTCTCTCGTTCTGCCTTTTCACGCTCTGCCTTCTCGCGTTCCGCGTCCATTGCTTCCCTTGCTTCCTTCTGAGCCTTCTTCTTAGCGAGTGCTGCAGCCTCTTGGGCGGAATTAGTCTTCTGATCGGCCTCTTGGCTTGATCTGGCGCTTGGCACAACCTCAGTGGGACGAGGTCTGGCCTCTTTGTGAGAAGATGACTTTTCACCAGAAAGCGGTGGCTTGCCCGACAGCTTCTGGTTTTCTTTACGGCCAGGTTCAAGCCTTTGTTCCTTTGAGGAGCTAGGTTTTTGCGTTGATGAGTCTGACCTAGGTGGAATTGGCTTGCGATGATTAGGAGATGTGTCTCGTACACTCTCGGAACGACGTAGCCCCTTTGATTCTGATTCGAGACGTCTACGTTTACTTGAAGCTTCTTGCGATTCAGATGGAGGTGTTGAGCTTGTTCTCGGTCTCTTTGTTGGTGACTGAGCTCTGATTGTTGACATGCGGTCTGAGGACTTTTCTCGCTTAGCGGACCTCGACCGCTCAGTCGCAGAATCAGAGGCAGCCTTAGAGTCAGAGCGTTGTAGGTTTTTCTTTCTCCCAGCAGCATCTAACTTGTCATCCTCAGCGCTAGCCGAGGTCGCCCCAGGCGGAGACGTGATAGAGGTATTTGATTTTTGCTTCTCGCGTCCGCCCTTTAAATCTCTCCCGGATATTAACTTGCGCCTAGGTTTTGTTGGCTCCGATTCAGACGGGCTGACAGTTCGATCGAGCTCTGATCTCTTTCTCTCCTGAGAAGGCGAAGGGATGGATTCTCGATCAAAAGCCTCACCACCTTCCTTAGGACGACTAGCGCCTTTTCTACCTGGAGAACCCAATCGATCCCGCCTGTGGTCAACCTCGTTGTCACCGGCCTGATGCTTTTCCTTGCTTCCGTTTGGTCTGTCAGATGCATCCGATGGCTTCTTCCTGTGAGACCTAGGTGGTTGATTGTTGGAGTGACTAGAGCGACCAGATCGTGCTGACGATTTGTAGTTATCAAAGGCACCTTTCAGGATCTTCTCCTCATCCTCCCAAAGGGGCCCAGCACGTTCCTTGGCAATCTCATAGTAGGTTCGGCCACGGTAAGTTTTTGTCGGGTCGAATCTACCATCATCGATATTTGCAAGAAGCAGCTCAATGACCTTCATGTTCTCGCCGCCAATTGCCGCAAGGATTGGCGTGGAGTACTCCCAGGACCCAGGGATAGGAGATGGATCGGGGTTCGCATTGCCGACTGCCAGTAGGATCTGCAGGACTTCATCGTGGCCGCCCTTGGCTGCTGCGATCAAAGATTCAGCATCATCGAGGCCTTCTTCGAGAACTGAAGCTACCAAGCCCACCGTTTGAAGGTCGCCCTTGGCTGCAGCAGTTCTGAGGGTGGTTACAGTGAGTGGTGTGTAAAGCTGGTGCTGGCCAGTCCTATTCGATCTGCCGTGGCTCATGGTCCTTCGATTCCTGGAGTCACTGGTTTCGGCTTGCGGAGTCTGGCTAGTGGCTGAGGGGCGGGCTTGTGCATATGTCAATCGGGCCGCCAAAAGAGCTTCCCGTATAGCATCGGCAT
The DNA here is from genome assembly GCA_000750935.1 of Pseudogymnoascus sp. VKM F-4519 (FW-2642). Lineage (NCBI taxonomy): Eukaryota > Fungi > Ascomycota > Leotiomycetes > Thelebolales > Thelebolaceae > Pseudogymnoascus > Pseudogymnoascus sp. VKM F-4519 (FW-2642). The sequence continues at coordinate 12,870 of JPKD01001610.1, forward strand.
CCTCATCGTCTTCATTGATTTTCGTGATAGGTTCCTCACCCAACTTATTTCGTGCACGGGGATCCACACCAGCACCAAGAAGAAGTCTGATTACTTGCAAGTGGCCATTCTCTACAGCATCCAAAAGAGGCGAGTCTCCAAGGTCATTCTTGCAATGTATGTTGCAGCCATTCTGAAGTAACATTTGGACAATGTCTTCGTGGCCGTTCAAGCTTGCACATTGCAGAGGCGTGTTCCTAGCTGCATCTGGTTGGTCGAGGTCCTCTGGATACTCTGCGAGCAGGTGCTTGGCCTTGTCATAGTCCCCATCTTCGCACGCATCCGTGAGTGGCGTACGTCCATATCTATCTGGCCTTCTCCGATGCGGGGGCATCTTTGCGGAGTGAGCTAGATCCCCCGTTGGAGGTGTCCCAAGATTGCGTGTTCTCGAGCGTCGGGGGTATGGCGACTCGCCAGTTGATGATGCGTCAGACTGATAGTCGATAGAATGGTCTTTGGTTGTGCGCAATGGAGCTGGGATGGCTTTCTTTTTATGGCTTAAGCCATTCGCAGCAGATGTGTTGTTATGCCTTGTGGGCGAAGGAGACTCGGTTCGGTGATGCTGAGGTGTACCGTCTGTGGCGGAATTTTTGCTGTGTTTACCAGAATTATTCGCATTAGAGTTTCGCCTCTTATGTGAGCGACGGTTGTCCTTATCACGTTCAGATCCCGACTCATTGTTTACCTGCTCTAGGTGTCGCTTCTCCTTTCGAGGCGCGCTTGGTGACGGGGACCTGGACCTTGCTGGCTCAGAGCCGGTTCTCTTGGGGGGACCTGGCAATGATCGAGCAGCAGGTGACGTCGGCACAGAGCTTAATCCGCTGGAATTCCCCGTATGGTTATCATCAGGTCTAGTAGCGCTGCCATGTTTCGACCGTTTTCTCTTTCCCAAAAGGGAAGCTGCGCCTTCATTCCAGGTTTGACCTTCCTCAGCTTTCACGTCTACTTGGGCGATGTGAGTACCTTTGTCAGTGTCAACATCAATATCCATATTGATGTCGCCCCCATTTTCGTTTGTCTTGTCTTCGAGCTTGATCTTTCGCTTCTTTCGAATCTTCGATGGCGAGTAGCCATCAGCTCCAGGCAGCACCACCGTCTCCGCTTCCGAGTCGCTCCCCGAAGCAGGAGTTGCGTCGCCCTCGTTTTCTACATTCGGAGTCGACACTTGCGCCTGCGCTGGTACTGGCAGAGGAGGAGGTGATGATTTGATCCCTATTGGAGTTGCGCTTTCTGTCGTGTCTGGCGCATCGACTCCTGGAGGCGACTTGGTGGGTTCGGCGGGCTCCATCGTCGCCACATCTGGATCTGTCGCAGTATGGATCTGATTTATATTGTCGGCCCCCGTCTCCCCCTCTGCATCTTTGGTGCCCGTCACTTCGACGTTTGGGCCAATGCTTGAGACCGAGGCAGGACCCTCGATCAACAACCAAGGCTTCGTGGTCGTTTGGTGTTTGGAGGTCGTCCCAGTGTCGCAAGCGTCGTCGGCCACCACGATGGATGCCGAAACACAGACAATGTGATCGCTGAAGGCCCTTGGAGTTTGTGCGCTTCTACAATAATCGAATACAAGAGGCCTCCGTTGTAGGTCGTCGACTCATTGGAAGCTCCTCATTGAAGACATTGGAGGCGATTGGCTTCGAGGCCTGTGATTGGCGGCGGCAGTTGGAGTACGGTGACCTGTTTCGTGTATTATGGCACATTATTTGCTGCTCTACATCACCAATTCCGTCGTCGCAAATCACAATTCATGCATGGCCATATTGTGCCGGCTCAGAGACAACACTCCCTCACGGCACAGGAATATACTATATACAGACGCAATATTGACGTTATGGTCTGTTGATTTTTAGTACGAAATAATTGCTAGGCGTTCAAACGAACCCGCGCTGGCGTGGCGGCCTAAAGCTTGACGCTTGACGCAAACCTTATCGTCTGTTGGCCACATTAGCTTCAACCAGTAACAGATTCAGAATCATCGGCATCGCTCTTTGTGCTAGCTTCCCAATAAACTAGCTCCGCTGATGTGGCTTGCGTTGTGTCAATCTATCACTTCTTCCCCACGCTACAGATCTCTCCTTGCTTGATCTATCACCTTTTTGCTATGAGCTCACTCAACTCTCCACTAACCGGTCTCCCCATCAGCCTTGAAGAGGCAACAGTCAAGTCTCTACCCGGCACAGTGTGCTATGTTACTGATTTCATAACCAAAGCAGAAGAAGCTGCCATTCTTGAGAAAGTGAGTATGATATTAAGAGTCACCCCATGGCCACCACTGATCATTCGAAGATAGCAACAGCTCCGAAGCCTCGATGGAAGACGCTCACTCATCGAAGACTGCAGACATGGCCGTCCGATCTGGCAAACAACACTCTACTGGAGTCCCCCCTGCCACCGTGGCTCATCAACCCGATAATTCCACGAATCCTCTCTTTACCAGTGAATGCCGATGATCCAAGCCTGAATATGTTCTCCAATAGCCCTCACAAAGCACCGAATCACGTATTAATCAACGAATACCTTCCAGGACAAGGCATCATGCCACATAAAGACGGCTCTGCCTACCATCCCGTTGTTTGCACTGTTAGCCTGGGCGCAAGTCTCTGTCTTGACATCTACGGCAGCAATGAGCATGGCGGTACTGAGAGCGGGCCACGGTGGAAGATCCTACAGGAGCCAAGGAGTTTGTTGATCACAACGGGGGAGATGTACACAAATTATCTGCACGGAATTGCCGATGTGACAGCGGACACAAATCTTAATTCTGAGACGGTTGCGAACTGGGATTTGCTAGGGCATCCAGAGCTTTTGAAAGATGGCGTAAACGAACGACAAAGTCGTACGAGCCTCACATATCGAGATGTGCTGAAAGTGTCAAAGCTGGGCCGTAGGTTGTTTGGCACAAAGGCTTGATCTCTTCAGGTATCAGTTTCGCGACTGAGCAGCATATCCCTCCATCCAGGTCTCTTGTGCGTGTATACGGCATCCGAAGTCATTGCCTATATGTCGTGCACTCAATAAACGTATGGGAAGATTCTCCATCTACCTTCTATGCTCTTCGCACCAAACTTCTCGCTGTACCATGCTCTAGTGGACTCCGCGGTAATGCCCAGGTTAATAGCCTCGAAGAAGACTACGGTAGCAATGGTTTTATTCAAAGGTTGACCTGGGGGTGCTCCAGCGATTGCGAGTCCAAGGTATATCACACACTCGCTCGTATAATGCGGCGAGATGATGCCACGGAACAATCCTTCCTCGGGCAGAGAGTACTTTTTAAGACTTGCGAGATAGGTGTGGCACGTGTTCTGGGCTATTGTGCCGAGGAGGAAGAGAGGCACGCCGATGGCAGTCTTGACGGAAGGCTGAATCATGGTGGCCAAGGATTGGAATGAGATGTCATTGGCAAGTATAGAAGCTTTTACAATCAGCAAAGAAATATGATGGGGCAGACAGGCGTCTATCTTACGTATTCCTTCTACCCAGACAACCACTCCCATAGCCAAATAAAACACAAGTCCAAGTAAATATGCCACAGCGCCCATTTTGGATGTAGTCGGCTTAGTGAGGGTAATGCATTCATACAATCTGCGGCAGCCTTGGATGGCCATGAGTGTCCAAACTAGAACCACCTGATCGATTGCCATTGATGGCTCATTGACAGAGTTGTCTAAGTGCAGCTCTGCTAGGAATCTGAAGACGAGTCCCTTGCGGGCAACCTGTATCGCCCAGAATACGGACGACGCCACTGAGGCTATGTAGAAGTGAGTAAACCACGAGTGGGGTACACCAAATGATGCCACCAAGTCCATCAACTTTGACAATCGACTGTTGGACTCGGGCTCCTGGATAGGCTTGCCATGCTCGTCTTTCACTTTGGTGGCTCGGGCACCATATTTCAAGAATCGCTGTTGTAAAGAAGGCACCACATTGAACGACACAAGGAGTGTAGACGCAAGAAGATAGAAATTTCGCAAAACCTGTACTGGATCCATCTTTGCGTGTTAGAGCAACTTTGGCGCACCCACCAATTTGTTCAGTCGTGTTTGATAAACATGGCGGACAGCCTTATATATATTCACGGCCGGAGCGGCGCAAATTTGTTCCGTATCCATTCTTGAATTTATTTCCCCGCCACAACCCAAACTGCCATATCTGCATTTGATACCAGTTTGCGCAACGACAACACCGTGGGAACCCACGAAACAACTTTAGCAAGGGGGCATTAGACAAGAAATACAACCGCAATCATGTCGACCACAGTAGATAAGGTATGCGCCGCCATTGCCGCCCTCATAGACGAACGCAGCTAACACAGTGGAACAGATCAAGCACATCGAGGAGGAGGTCCGCAAACCCCCACCCACAATCCCCCAATGGCAAAATCTAACAAACTCCGCAGATGGCCAAGACCCAAAAGAACAAGAACACCTCCTTCCATCTTGGTCAACTTAAAGCCAAACTTGCGAAACTCAAGCGCGAGCTCCTCACTCCTTCATCTAGCGGTGGTGGTGGCGGGGCAGGCTTCGACGTTGCGCGCACAGGTGTCGCCTCCGTGGGCTTCATCGGCTTCCCCTCCGTAGGAAAGAGTACCCTGATGAGTCGACTGACTGGTCAACATTCCGAGGCTGCGGCATACGAGTTCACAACGCTCACAACGGTTCCTGGTCAGGTGGAATACAACGGTGCGAAGATCCAGATGCTGGATTTACCCGGTATTATTGAGGGAGCGAAGGACGGAAAGGGTCGTGGACGACAGGTTATCGCCGTGGCGAAGACGTGCCATTTGATTTTTATCGTGCTGGACGTGAATAAGCCGTTGACGGACAAGAAGGTCATCGAGGCGGAACTGGAGGGCTTCGGGATCCGTGTCAACAAGTCGCCGCCAAATATCGTCTTCAAGAAGAAGGATAAGGGTGGACTTAGTATCACCAACACCGTTCCGCTGTCGCATATTGACCACGATGAAATCCGCGCCGTCATGCAAGAGTACAAGATTAGCAGCGCAGATATCGCCATTCGCTGCGACGCCACCATCGACGACTTGATTGATGTGCTCGAGGCAAAGAGCCGTAGTTACATCCCTGTTATCTACGCACTGAACAAAATCGATGCCATTAGTATCGAGGAGCTAGACTTGCTGTACCGGATTCCAAACGCTTGCCCGATTAGTTCCGAGCACGGCTGGAATGTCGACGAGCTCATGGAGCAAATGTGGGAGAAGCTAAAGCTAGTCCGCGTATACACCAAGCCGAAGGGAAAGCTGCCCGATTACTCATCTCCAGTCGTTCTGCGCTCCACACGCTGCACCGTCGAAGATTTCGTGAGTTCCCTTTCTCCCTCCATTTTACCCTCCCCTTTTCTGCTACCCCTTTCACTCAGCTCTGCTCCCTGCACACGCCACTAACGTTCCACCCAGTGTAACGCCATCCACAAAACCATCGTCGACGACTTCCGCTCAGCGATCGTCTACGGCAAGTCCGTCAAGCATCAGCCCCAGCGTGTCGGTCTGAGCCACGAGCTCGCAGATGAGGATATTATCACCATCGTCAAGCGCTGAGACCAGACCACCTAAAAGACAGAAAACGATAAGGAGCCGCGGTTGTAAATGAGGAGTTGGCGTTGAAGGATTAAATGTACGGGGGGCATCGGGCTGGCTACGACTAGAGAGGGCAGTCGAAAGACGGTGCGAAAGCCAAGGACGGGAATGGGGGGGGGGAAGGCATAAAAATGCCTGCGCCACGCGCTGGGTCCTATAGGGGGCGTTTGCAAACGCACAGACGTAGAAGTGGTCAGTTATGCCTTGGTTCCGCATGAGACGGCCGGTAGATTTCGAGCACTTAAAATATATATTTTTTTCTCGGATTACATATTTAATATGCGGCTGTGACTAACAATTATAGATGTAGACAGTTGAAATTAAAGTAGATGTAGAAGAAGAAACAGGGTTGCCGTTTAGATTAGAGATCACTCATGTTGCTCCCATGGAATGAGCGGCCACCATTCCAGTATTTAACAGAAACGGGTTATTGTGCTCATAGTAAATATATATCCTTAACTCCTATTTGCATTCCTTCGATCTAGCCCGCAACAAAGGTATATCTCAAAACCAAAAAATCCTCCGCGCATCTTTCGATTCTTTGTATCGTCCCTATCCCTTAAAACACCCCAAAATCAACACTCCGATCAAGCGGTCATACAGTGGTGCCACACAGCACCCACCTAAAGCTCCGTACGCGTTGTCCCAGTCGTCTTCATAATCCCCGACCTCCACTCCGCCTCATCATCACTTCCCCCCCTCAAATTACTTTGACTATCCCACCCACCCCCC
>JPKD01001614.1:0-13419 GCA_000750935.1 Pseudogymnoascus sp. VKM F-4519 (FW-2642)
ATGAGGGGGGCATGGTTTTTGTAGGGGTAGTAGGCCTGCTGGAGGCAGCTGAGGAGGAAGAACTCGTCCTCGTCCTAACGGACCTTGAGGACGTGATGTGTGTGTGGAGATTTGGTAGAGTTCAGGGTAGCTGGGATGTCGAGGGGCACGGTGCTTGGAATGGGAATAACACCAGGTTGGGTGTGTAAACTTGATATTGAAATGTTTGCCAGTCGTCCGCCTCGCGGCGCGTTGTAGCTGGTAGACAAAGAAACAAAGAAATGGAGGATTTCTGCGCCCAAGATCGGTCTGGTCGTGGTTGCAGCTTGCCTGGGAGGTAAAGAGAGAATAAAGCCCCGTTCTATAACTCTGTTTGGTTGATCGCGGGTGGAAGGAAGGTGCGTTCCTGAGAAGATATAGAGGCAATATACGTCCGCGACTACCAAATATTACGAGTACCTTCCTTTACATAGCAAACTGTATGTGACGTAACTGAAAGTTGCAAAAATATAGAAATATAGTTAAATTTTATAATCTCAGTTGCGAGGTATTAGCCGTAGGTTTAGCACCCGCCACATCAGAAACCGTTGTGGAAGTGCCCACCTCGAAAACAGTATTCTCAGCCTGCCGTCTAGCTCACTTCCTTAAACATTGTCTCCTCATGCCCCCTTGAGCCTACATCACTCCCACGTTAATGTAGTGATAATGAGCCCTTTCGAGCTATTCAGGTTTGAACCTTTAGGGTGAGAATCTTCATTTGAAGGACCCCTGATCGAAACTATTTCCAGAATCAAGATGGAAGGGGTCGAATAGGTACGAGGCGCCAAGTTCGTCGTAATCGGAATCCATGATGCTATTACCGTCCCAAGTGTCGAAACTATTTCCAGCATCAAGATGGAAGGGGTCGAATAGGTACGAGGCGCCAAGTTCGTCGTATAGGAATCCATGATGCTATTACCGTCCCAAGTGGAGAATTCAGGACCACTGGTACTGCTATATACAGCATTTGGAAGTTGGGCCCCCATAGTATCTGGGATGGTGTTGTAGCTGCGTTGGTTGTCACCCTGAGTAGGATTTTCAGGTACACTACTAAAACTATTTCTAGCATCAACATTGGTGAGGTCAAATTGGGGCGGGAAGGCATCGAGACCAGATGTAGACGGGGCGTTGAAATCGAATGGGAAGACGGCGTCATGTCCGTAGATGCTGTTATTGTTCTCGAGAGAGAATTCGCTATCAGTGCTACTCCTATCTGTAGCATTTGCGAGTGGGGCCGCTATAGTTCCTTGGATGGTGTTGTGGCTGGCTTGGTTGCCAACCTTATCAGCAGGTCGAGGTACACTGTCATCCACAACAGCCGAACGCGTCCTAGAAAGGTTGCTGGGGGTAGCGGCTGGTCTTTTACCAGTCAGTAAGATCGGAGCTAGTAGTTTTGGATTGATGTTTTCCCCTGAAACTTACCGTTTCCAAGGATATTCTATCTTACCGCGTTCCCACCAAGTATTCAGCTGCCTGCTCAGTGTATTGGTACTATATCAAGCTAGCGTTAATGTATAGTTAATATAAAATAATTAATTAGATTACCTTGGTGTAAATACTCCTGCCTCATGGATCTTGTCCAAGATATATACTAGATAGTTGTGGTGTTTGGACTCGCTTAGAAGTTCTTGAATCTTGGCACGTCTATTCTCCCACTCTGGGGAAACTCGCAGAATCTTACGTGCTGGATTCATCTTAGATATGAGAAAAGTAATTCAAATACAATTGTTATCATATTCGCTAGCAATCTATAATATTTTATATATATATTATCCAGTGTCATCCAGAGCAGAAAGTGGCTGCAAAAAGTCGCTTCAAAAAGTCACTCCAAAAAGTCACCCCAAAAAGTTACTCCAGAAAGTCACCACTCCACAAGTCAGTGTTGTCCAGAGCAGAAAGTGGCTCCAAAAAGTGGCTCCAAAAAGTGCGCTGCAAAAAGTCACTCTGAAAAGCACACTGCAAAGTGCCATGTATAGCTTCAGGGTGGAAGATGACAATCTCGGGTGAAATGTACTACTTGAGGGTAGCAAAAAATGGATTGCTAACTAGATTTCTGATGACAGTATAATTGAGGTTTGACAGGGCTCTAGTTTAACCTGCTAACACTAATGATGACCTACAGTTCGGTTGACTGCAGAACCCACACATATCGCTGCTGACCTGAGGTGGCTTTTGATGACAGAAAACTAGGAAGTTAAGGAGCTCCAGTACTGCTTCTTAACGCTAGTGACCTGCTGCTCAGTTGATCGTGCAGCCATATATCGTTGACAGAACTGGCTTCTTAATAGCAAGAAACGAAAGTTCGAGAAGCTGGTTCAACTGTAAAGCCGCTGCATTACTGATTCGATGATTAGAATTGGCCCTGTTATAATGTACAGAGGAACTTCTACACCAACACATGTATTTCATAAACTTTCCCTGTTTTGGCTCCTCGCTTAGACTTTACGTGTTACCTTTCATTAGATGGTACGGGCAGCCTGAAACAGCTCTAATCATCGAAAAAGCCAATTCTTGAGGTTATGTCAGCTTGATTCAACAATGAAGGCAGCCAGCCTGAAACAGCCACAACTGGAACAGCCACAACTGGAACAGTCACACAACTGGAACAACCACAACTGACTGTAACAGCCACAACAGGTCACGCTGCCTATACGTACCTTCATTGTTGAATCGAGCCGACATAACCTCAAGAGTTGGCTTTAATGTATAAATAAAAACATATATAAACTACCTTTAATGCTTTATTAGCATTCCTAAAATTTAATAAATGACACATATATATAATACTATCTATACTTAGAAGCATTTAGATTTTATAAGATTATAAAGTTACTAATTACTAAAAAGGGTGTAAAATAGGCTCATATTAAAAATATAGAAAATGAAGAAGTTCTGATATTTACAAATTTACTATATAAATGTCTCCGAACGCACTTTCCTTCCACCCACGATTGGTGTGAATGTGACACTGACACCCCAAACGCCTCCTTAACAATCACGTGCCCCTAAATATCTCTACCCCCAGGCATGAGGTGGGCGTAGAGTTAGCTCAAAAAAATGGAAACTCTCGATGTGCTGTGATGAACTCGGCAGCGAGCGTATGTGATAGTGATGGTGCTACCCCAATTGTGATACTGCACCACAAAACGCCATCCCGAAAGCCAACAATCACGTGTCCCATGTATTGTCTCGGACTTCCAAGCGGTCCAACAACGTGACGGCCGAGCGCCATGCACGTGCCCCGTCGGTATCCGTCCTATTACGAGTAGTATCCCGTCACTCATCCCGTTTTGGCCTCTAATCCCGTTCTCGCCATTCCTCCCCTCCTATCCCTCATTTCCCCTCTCCTCTAATTCTGGCAGTGGGTACTGCATCTCTAAAACAGGATCCCGATACGCCCCCTCGAAACAACAGGAGCGATTGAAACACCAAAAATAACCCTCTCCTTGAAACTGCGTCTGCGTTTCACAGCGCACTCCCAAAACTCGCGCCCGCATCCAACCAAGCTAAAAATACCCACACATCTCACCATCCCTGTCCCCCGTCTGCTCCCGCAGGCCCCACACCATTAGCTTATTATAAGAAACCAATCAGAGCGCGTACACAGGATTCCAGCGCCGTGGGTGATCCTGTAGCCGCCGGGAGGGGGAGGGGTGCGGGTACGTACCGGCGTGGAGACTGGGGGGTTGTGGTGCTGCTTTTAGGGGATTTTGGCGGGGTGAGCTGGGTGGGTGATGGGTGATCGACGGAGGATGGGGGAGGTTTGTTTGTGTGTCTTGTTTTCGTGATGTCGTCGTCGCTGTGCACAACTGGGCCGTAGGAACGAGGTTTTTTTTCTTGCGTTTTTTTTATTAGCAACTATTGGTATGCACAAGCGGATATTGATTGCTCATCGGGATCTTGGCTTTGTTGGGGAGTGGAGAGAAGTAGTACTAACCGGCTAAATGTCTAGATATCCCTCCAGTAAATATCCTCTCGACGGCGTCAAATATGCCTAATTAGGACATCAAATACTGCATTTGCTCGTAGGGGCCTTGGCTTTGTTAGTTATTAGAGAAAAGTAATTTGAACCGGTTAAGTGTTTGGATAATTCTTCAGCAAAATATCCACTCGAAGGCATCAAGTATGTCTATATAAGATAGTAAATACTGCGTATTATATCCTTCTGTTATAGCACGCCTCTCCGCAGACTCATCTTACAACCAAAACAAACCACACTATTATCATCATGCGGTTCACAACTACCACTACCCTCTCTACGCTCTCGCTTCTCCTCGCCTTACCAACACTCAGTACGGCTACGCCATGCAAGGCCAACGAAGTCGGTGTTGGCTACACCTACATGACCAATGGTCAAACCCCTCAAGGGGCGGGAGTTCTCTGGGTTCAGCCTACAATCTTTGCTACCGACTGTGGAGTTCTTGCCAGCAGCCATCAGAGTCATTACTGTAATATGGGGTGGGATGACCCTAGTGGTATTGTCGCCTGTGATAAAGACCGTAAAGCCACAGGTGTGGTCCTCAACGGTCGACACTATGGCAATTGTTACTCACCATCATCCTACATCTGTGCCGCCTGGTTATGGGGTAAAGCCTCGGCGGAGATGTGCTGCATCCGGGATGTGTAAGGACGGGGAATCAGATGTGGTTGTGTGTATGGACGATGCTGCGTGCTGAGGGCAGTCGAGATGGCGATGTGGTGGCTTTGGTAGCGGGAGCTTGAACACGTTGCGGGCTGCAGATATGGTCGTGGGTTGGTTGGTCGAGGCCATGGCGACCGGCTGTTTAGGGAGGAATGGTCGCATATTGGGTTCTGTTTATTTGTTTATTTTGTTAGAGGCAGCAGAGGAGAGTCAAAACGTGACGTGGACGTGCTTGATATATGAATCTTCATTTCTTGCTATGTACGGGCATCTAACCCTCCCACTCCGCAATGACATAACATGTATGCCTCCCATTGACCCCCCGTATAGTCCCCCATAACGAACTCCAAAAGCACACTCCCATAAAAACGCCTGCTCCCGCCATCCCGTCCCAGCATACGTAGCATAGGCAGACGGGAGACAAAGTACCCCCCTCCCACCCCAACCCCGCCCCCAGCTGCTCCGAGTGCTCCAAGCCTGAAGCCGAGCGTTCCTCGAGCGCATGCGTTGCGTGCGTGGCTCGTTAAATAGAAAACAACCGTTTTTCTCCGTGTCCGAGAGGTATATAGTTCGATGTGATGGATAAATAAGGTAGATAGGTAGTGTGCGATGTGTCCAGCGCATCTTAAATTAGTGTGTTGATTTTCGTATCCACGGCCCAAATTCATGGTAATTGGGCTGTCGATGTGAAGGCCTTCACCTCACCCGGTATCGACCTAGCGATCCGGTGAGGCTCCCCATAGCCATTCGTAACTCTCTACTCGATCTTCCTCCTCTTCCCCTTCGGCGCCGCGCTCATCCTCGGCGTATATGTGACGGTGCGCGTGACAATCTCACGTATTTGTTTTACGCCGCTACGGCTCGTCTTCGGGCTTTTGACGTCGAACCAGCGTCCCTTGAGCGCGATGTCCCAGTCGTGAGGACTACGGGCGCTGAAGGGGGAGCGGATGCTGGTGGCGCTCATAGGGTGTGCGCTGTATGGGTTTGCGCTGAGCGGGGAGCGGGCATCCTTAAGAGAGAAGGCGGGGGATGGAGGTATGCGGAGGCGGATGCGAGAGGTGGAGGGGGCAGAGGTGGGGTAGACAAAAGGCGAGGGCGCGGGGGATTTGTGTGGGAGGGTGTGGTCATCGTCGGTGATGGGTGAGACCGAGGTGGTAGAGCCGCCGTCGGAGTGGGCGGTGGAGGAGGGAGTTGTCGAGCCAGACTTGGGCTTGTCGGCTACGACGGGTGAAGCCATGCTCTTGAGGAAGTCGAGGTAGGCGGACGGCGGGGTGATGGGGGTCTTGGTATCGCACTCGATCTTGATGTAGTCGGGGAAAGCAGAGAGAGGCGTGCGAGCAGACCGGGCGCTGAGTTCAGAGGGGAATGGAGAGGGAAAAGACGCTGTCTGAGGCGTCTTCAGCTTTGGCAGCGTCGGGCGGGTGGTCGTTGAAGCGGCCATTTTGAGTATTCGATTGTTGAAGCGAGTGTCCTTAGGCGTCGAGAATGAATGACTCGGGATGGGAGACGAGGCAAGATGCGAGACGCAGGGCACCTTGGAGCGAAACCGTAGCAGTGGTCCGTAAAGATGAAGTGATCGTGACGGGTGGATAGGTAAAGTATTATAGAGAAACAGAGGCGGCGGGTGGGCCTGGGTGAGATGAATGTTTCCGTGTGACAAGGGTGGACCAGGTCAACAAGCTGGCGCAGCAGTGTTTGGAGTATGAAGTAGCGGCCAGATATAGCAGCAACGAGGGGCACAAGGAGCAGTAACGCGGGCAAGTCAGGGCGAGTGAGCAGTGAGTGATAGAGGGATCGTAGGTTGCAGGACAGGTCGTAGTTGGACGCAGGTGGCAGCTTTGTTCGTTCAGTTGGTCCCCCTGGTCAAGCGCTGGCAGGTGATAAGGGCGGCAATGGAGAAGGGTGTGTGAGACAAGAGCCAATGAGAGGCGATGGTTGACAAGAAACGGGATGAATGATTGTGCTTTGCCTCTGCTGGGAACTAAGCGACACGCCAATCAGTAGGTCACGAATGGCGCCAGGGTGGGATTGCGGGTTCTGTTTGTGGGTAGTGGGTCGCCCAGTCCTGTGGGTGCAATAGAGCGCCCGTTGGTTCTTGGCCGCGTTTTAGGTCGAGGGCGAAGGATCGATGATTGAGCTCGATATAGATCTTGGATCAGTTGTTGATTCGTACTGTTGACGCGTTTGAAGAGAGCGCGCAAGAGAGATCGTTGGATATGGCGATGAAGACGAAGACGGTAAAGAAGAATGTGAATGCGACGATAATCGGGGAGACCGTGGATGAGGAGAAGAGATCGTCAAAGTGTGAATGTGAACTGTATGTACAGTTGCAGTAGGGGCACAGTGCTCAGATGCTGTGGTGCTATTGTGAAGGTCACTGCCAGCGAATGCGTCGAGCTTGAGCGTCGCCTGCAGATACCCGCTCTTGATTGGCCTGTGACTTCCGCGTTTTGCTTGTGATTGGACAGGACGAGAATGCGTATGTGCGTCAGTACTATACTTGGCGCTCAGTCCTCGGCGGCTAACTCTTCAACTCTTTGGTCTTTGGGCCAATGAGACAAAAGGTGATCTGGACGGAGTCTCAGCACTATTTGGGCCAATAGTCCAGCTATGTATCGAAGTACGGGCTTGGTCGTGCTGCGCAATATTTGGTGGTTGGAAGGGAGCGTCACTTGTTGGCTGCGCTGCAGTTGGAATTGGGAAGTTGGACAGGTTGGCCAGCGGTACTATCCAGAGTAACTCGAGGGCGTCGTGGCTTCAATGTGGTAGAGGCGTGGTAGACAGAAAAGGGCAATGGGCCCGAGGTGAAAGCGAGACAAAAAAAATCCCAAGATCCAGAGCGGTGTTGGAACCAGGCCGACGGGTCAGACGACTTTCGTTGGGAGGACGGGGAAAACGGGTGGCTTGAGTGAGGCGAGACAACCAACAGATCCAGCAAGTAAACGCTGATCCCGAGTGTACAAGTTATGTCAGAACAGAATGTCAATGAAGTTCTTGCTTAAATGTCACGATACTGGGCATTTCCCTTGCTTATGTAGTGTCAAAGTGCCAAACTGAGAGTCTCCTATTTAGAGAAGGACGGCCGTCAAAGTAGGCCATGCAGATAAACTGACACAAAGAGCGCGCGCCAGCAGAGTTATATTTTGGTCTGTGACGGGCGCGAATCAACGAGATCCAGTGTCGACGACCTCTTCGCCGTTAATAGTACATTGGCGCCAGAGGATGAAGCAGAGCTTCGCAGAGCGCGCGGTATCTGGTGTTCTGTGGCCCGTGGACCAACACCAATTGCCGCCAACATCTGTTCAACTCAGAAGTGTGTGTTGGAGAAGATACAAGACTGTTGTCTGACTGGCTCACAAACCTTCTGGAGTCTTTCCAATAGAAACGCCAACTAGGCCGGCCATTTCGATGGCCATTGCTCAGCGCGCGGCTGCACGCCATCATCTAGACGCCGAACTTGTGGCTGACAACCACCACCATCAGAAGGATTCTTGGCGAATAGCAGATAACCACGACGCAAGCGCGTAATATCTCGAGGTCTCTCTATTATCTTCCCCTCATTGCCTATAGCCAATCATGCCAAATCATCCAACACACACGTTGGACAGCCGCCCATCGTCCACACCCATTCCATCGGGCTGCAGATTGATTACCAATGAACCCTTTGTTGACAGCTGCGAGTCAGTGTCGCATTGTTGGGAATCATGTCGAACAGCCATACTGCATCCTCCAGGGAGAATCATGGGCATGGTACGAAATTCGAAAAGGCCGACATGCATCATGCAAGTTATAATCCATGTCGTGTGAGTCCGCACGTGTCTTCCATGTTTACCTCCATTCCTTCAAAATAATGTACGTTGGTCATGGGGCTTGTCACCCTCCCCCCAAAATCCAAACGACTATAAGCAGAAGAGAAAGCAAACGGACCGAGGCCATTGATGAGCTCACCATGACTCCCTGGAAAAACCCATGCATGAACTCGCCGCCCCTCACTGGCTTGAAAAATAGCGACTGCCTGCAAAGGAGTTATGGGTGTGCTCGTCATCTCAATCTAACCTGAAGGATAAGCAGCTTGTCAATATCCATGAAATCTGAGTTGTGTAGCCGAGGGACGCCGCAAAATCGATTTTCAGCGGCCACCCCCCAGAGAAACAAGATCTGTAGCAGTCAGAACGAATGGGAGTAGAATCAATACTGTAGGAAACGAGCCACCCCCCAAACCTTCAGAGAACAGGATCCGTAACAGTTTGAATGACTTTGAATAAAACCAATGCTGTAAGAATCAGTCCGCTTCTCCGAGCCCAAAGCTCCAGAAAATAGAGTCCATAGCAATCTGAACGAACGCTGTAGGAATAAAACCAATCCTATATGGAGTGAGCCACTCCCCCGAAACCAAAGCTTTGGGGAGCAGCATCCATCGTAGTCAGAACGAATACCGCAGGAGTGAAATCAATATTGCAAGAAACGAGCCCGACTGCGGGAGACTTCAGGGAACAGGATGGATGGCTGAACGAATAGGAAATGAACCGGAGGTTCAGTAGCAACCTCAACGAATAGAGGGAAGAATCGGAGATCGCAGACCACCATCAACTACGAGATGCAGGCGCCACGTACGCATATTCCCGAGGTGTGTGCTACCCAGACAGGCTTCGGCCAAGACAATTATCTTTCTGGAACACGCCCCAGATTACCATCTAGCAGAACACTACCGAGTATTCCCAGCAGCCACTGCAAGCCGACTTGGCGATTCAATATATCGGCTGCCATGCTTGCACTGTACATGCAACAGATCGACGGCGCGTAGCTCTCAGCTCTAGCTCGCTCTTCCCTCAGCTCTTTTGCCACCCCATCCCGCGTGCATGTGGCGTGACGGGTGGATCGTTCTTTCCCTCCACGCGGTAATCCTCGTCTGGGGTTGCACTTGCAGCTTTCTGCCTGAAAGGAAAGAGCGATGGAAGTGGACCTTGAGGCGAGAATCATGTTGGGGGAAGAGTCCGCTTCAGTATTAGGTCGCTGGGATGAGTCGTTAGCTGGATAATGGAACGGGTTCGAGAAGGCCGGCTAAGTTGCTGGTGGGGGGAATACTTCATTTTGGGGATTCTTGGAGACTCTAGACCCATTCAGTGGAGACCCCTCATCCAGACCCTCGGTTTATCGGATCAATGCACATGCTGCAGTACGCAAAGTGCAAGAACGCCATACGCATTGTCGTTGTTGGAGGTGGTATTCAGTTCTGAGATTGTTAGATACTATGATTCCTGCGAACTATTGTGCAAAAATACAGCTGATCAAAGCTGATCGAGGGCAAAAGCGGTACAGTTCTATGGTTTTTGCGGCGCTTTGTTCGGCGATGGTAACCGAGCCGCGGGACTGCACATCGCCACGGCAGTTAACAAGCATACGCCACGCGCCTACCATTGGCTCTGTCTCTCCTTCATACTCGACAACAATACGCGGGCGACGCCCACGCTTTCCACATCGAACACCAAATCTACTTGGCACTCCCACGGGACGGTTCTTGCCTGCTTAGGGCTTCGTTCATTCGTACTGTTCGATATTACCCAGACGAAAAACTCTCTTCCCGACCTCGGTATTCCCAGCTTTCACCCAAAATTAAACCTCTTCTCCCGGCTATGCCTTTGATCCACCCTCGCCGAAGGCGGATAGGGGAGATCAATACCAGGCCTCGGCCAGGAAAAGAAGAAGAATCCACTATTTGACCATCCACTGTGCTGAAGCTCCTTTGCCGGCATGGGTTCTGCGCTGGTGACTTCTGACAGTGCCAAGTTGTCTTGTCTCCTCCACGGTTAGACCTCCCCTCTCAAGGTTCATGCGCCACTATCCCGGATGTGGTAGTGGATCAAGCATGTTCCGGGGTAATCGACTTTATCCAGAGTGTGGAGTACGACGTCGGTATTTAGCCTGATGCCATGGAAAACATTCCATCCAATCGCTTTTCTCTACAGAACCAATGGAACCCTTACCGGCTCAGGGGAACGCATAACTGCCCTGCCGTGATGGTGGGATAAATGCGCCCTGGCCGCTGTTGGCTTTTGGCGGCCCCAGTATAATTGACAGTGTCAACCCCCAGCTCCATGTGTGATGGGATCCACCGCAGACTCCACTGACGCACTCCACCCGGCACCAGAACACGCTCGTGATTTTACTATGCTCCAGTGGGAAGAAAATCGCCCACAGTGGTCTCTGTTACTATGCGGTCCGCGTGGCTGTTGGTGGACTCCTTCCCCGGATGAATTGAAGGGGCGTTAGGGTGTACTCTAGATGCGATTGCTTTCTGGGTACCAGGGTTGTATTGGGAGGGGCAAGGGAGGGGGAGATGCATGCTCTCGGAGACAACCCCAACATGCATATATAGTCATTGACGCCCCTTCCCCTGCACAGAAAGGTATCCCCAAGATCGGCTATCAACCAGCGTCGCGAGCAACTCAATCGCCACCATGCCGTTCTACACTCCAAGCAAGCCGACCTTCGAGGTCGCTGGACGCGACTTCCCGCGCATTACCTGGTGGAATGAACCTGGCATGAGGTCGCTGTACATCTGCCTCGGTTTCGTCGTCTTGACGTCTGCTACGAACGGTTACGATGGATCGCTTATGAACGGTCTCCAGGCTATGGAGTCATGGAAGAGTGGTGAGTACCCTGCGCGCTGGCTTTGGCCATAACCCCGAATACATCCTAACATACCTCACAGAGTTCAAGTCGCCGACCCCCGCCTCCCGTGGTCTCCTCAACGCCATCATGTCGGTCGGTTCTATCTGCGCGCTCCCAGTCGTCCCATATACCGCCGATATCCTCGGCAGACGTTGGGGTATCATTATTGGCTGCACTATTATGATTCTCGGTGTTGTTCTCCAATCGATTGGTATCAACTTGCAACTGCTTACTGCGTCCCGTTTTTTCGTCGGTTTCGGTGTGGCTATCGCTCACGGAGCTTCCCCTCTTCTTGTTGCAGAGCTTGTCCACCCCCAGCACCGCGCGATTTACACCACAATTTACAACTGTACCTGGTATTTCGGTAGCATTGTTGCATCATGGACAGCATTCGGTACAAACAAGCTGGGAGATACAAATAATTGGGCATGGAGAATCCCCACCATCCTTCAGGCCCTGCCGTCCTGCCTCCAAATGATCTTTATCTGGTACGTTAACCGTAACTTCTGTGGGACACATTTTCCTCTGCACTATACATGCTGACAATATAAACAGGTTCGTACCGGAATCGCCGCGTTTCCTTATCGCCAAGGGAAAGCATGAGCAAGCCCTCAAAGTTCTTGCTGACGTACACGCTCGCGGCAACCAAGACGATGAGTTGGTGCAGCTCGAGTTCACCGAGATCACCGAGACCATCAAGCTGGAGCAAGAGTTCGAGGGTAACGGATGGAAACAGCTGATCAGCACCAAGGGCAACCGCCATCGTCTTATCATCCTCGTCTCTCTCGGCTTCTTCTCCCAGTGGTCTGGAAACGGACTCGTGTCTTACTACATGACCGACGTTTTGAAACTGATAGGAATTGAAGACTCGGACAGGCAGCTTGAGATCAACGGTATTCTGAATATTGTCAACTTCTGCGTCGCCTTGTTCATGTGCTTCTGGATTGACAAGCTCGGCCGTCGCCTACTCTTCCTTACTGCAACTGGAGGCATGCTCGGAGCCTTCATTATCTGGACCGCAACTGCATCAATTGTCGCCAGGACTGACAAGGAGAACCCAAATACCATGGCTGCAAATGCTGAGATCGCCTTCATCTTCATCTTCTACTGTTTCTACAACATGGCCTGGTCTGGTCTGCTTGTCGGCTACGCCGTCGAGATTTTGCCATACAGTATCCGTGCCAAGGTATGAAACTCTATTGATATGCGAATCTCGAAACACTAAAACTAACTTCATTTTAGGGTATGACCGTCATGTGGCTCGCGATCGATCTCTCGCTGTTCTTCAACAGCTACGTCAACCCCGTAGCCCTCGGCAAGCTGGCATGGAAGTACTACATCGTGTACGACGTCTGGCTGGCCGTTGAGTTTTTGGTCGTATACCTCTTCTACGTCGAGACTAGCAACACCGCACTCGAGGAAATCGTCAAGCACTTCGACGGCGACTCCGCCTTGTTGGGCGGCGCCGTCGCCACCGAGAAGGGCAGGCAGCTGGTTGAGCAGATCGAAAACTACAGCGCCGCCGGTGGCGAGGAGGGTGTCCACGGCACGAACCACATCGACGCGAAGGCGCCGGAGGTCGTGACGGACGAGAAGGCGCTGAACTAGAGCTTGCCATTGTAGGTGTGCGCTGGTGCGCAACGCCTCTGGTTTGAGACTCTGGATTAATGGAGCGATTCTTGGATTACACTCTTTTGTATGGTGTTAATTAGATAATTATGAAACTCAGTAGCGGCGAATAAATTTATTTGATCCCTCTGGATTATGGTTTTTGTTTCTACTGTTGAATGATTGGAACGTGATTATGTTTTTGAGTGACTTCGCTATTTGTTCCAATCTTGGACTTACAATAAAAGCATTAATTAAGGAGGGGAATAAATCTTTCATCCTATAGATTATATACCGGTACACAGTGATTTAAGTATAATCCTCAGACAGTAGTAGCAATAAAGCGCCTCGACGCAAAAAAGTGATTATTTTACATCACGACAGAGCCACATCCACTAACCAAACGCCACCCCTCCCAAAACCCCTCAAACCACCACCAACAACCTCCAAACAGAGTAGTTCCCCTCCCCTCCCCAGTC
>JPKD01001621.1:0-45400 GCA_000750935.1 Pseudogymnoascus sp. VKM F-4519 (FW-2642)
TCTTGGGTTGGTGTATGTATTACTTTCTCATTTTATTTTTTTTTGTTTTTTGTGGGGTTTTGGTTTTGGTTTTGGTTTCTTAATCCTTTCTTTACTTGCTTGCTTGCTTGATTGCTTGCTTGGTTCTTGTTACTCACCGCTGGGTTTGGCGAGCGATGGGGGGTGGTGGTGGGGTGGTGATGCGGTATTAAACCGACGACGGAAAACTGAAACCTGAAAACTGGCTAACATACAAACGTGCACACAGAGAGCACAAGGAGGGGACCCTCGGGGTTATGCCAGTCGTCTACCTGATCATCATGCTTGTCGTCCTGCAGATGGTGCAGATGGGGTATTGTGTCTTGGATGCTATTTCTAAGGTGAGTTTTCTTTTCTCTAGTCCCCTTTTTTTTTCAGGTTTGTTTGGGTTTTGGGGAAGGGGAGGGAAGAATATGCTGACGACTGTGGGGTGTAGTACACGAAAGTCATGGAGTTTATGCTGAGGATCGAGGAGTTGAATTTGCCCCGTGGGGAAGACTTCGTTTGAATATTGGGTGTGACGAGGGACAGACAGGCTGGGCAGGAGTTGGCGCGGGGGGGGTGGGGGGAGAGAGGTTTAGAGCAATTGCTTGTTGGGTGCGTTTGGAATTTAGAATCTTATGATTTGGGGCCTGTAATGTGGTGATGTTAGATTGTTAGGTGGTAGATGGCGTGTGGTGGTCTGATTTGGAATTTCGATAGAGTTCAGTAGAATCGTACTATTTCTCATAACATACGATGTCCCTAGTGCCACATCTCGCTCTCGCACAACCCCCCCGATTTCTTTTCTTGCTTCCACAAACTCACCGCTGTCGCCAATAAAGACTAATATATCGATATCAACAACGCTATCAAAGCCTTAGCAATGAACAATATCTCCGAGAAGCAGACTGAAGATCCCCTCCTCCCACTCATCAACCCCATCAACCCCATCATCACCCACACCACCACCACCCAAAACGCCACCACCACCGCCCCAACCCGCAGCGGCAAATTCTTCGCCGCCATGGACGCCTTCGCCCCCAAGATGGAGAGATTCAACCGCGCCCTCGATTCCATAGCCATGTCCATGATGATAGCGACCCAGATCCTCTGCCTAGGCGTCGTGCTGTGGTATTCAGCCAAGCTTGCATATCTGTTTATCACCAGTCGTAGAGCTAAGTAGGTATTCCCTTGCCTATTGCCTAGTTCGTGCTCGTTCTATCCCGCGAGAGAGTGTAGTGTGCGGGCAGAGGATGAGTGAGTGGTACGTACAGGCAGGCTAATGAATTCATAGTACGCCCGAGCTGGCGCTGGAGGTGGTGTGCTATATCGCCCCGTTCCTGGCTTTTGGGACGGGTGTTAGGTTTATGGAGCTGGTGTCGGTCTTCTTCCGGTACCGGGAGGTGGTGAGTTTGACAACTGGAGGTCGCTGAATGTGCGTGGGATGTTTGCTGACGGTTGGAAGCGTACTGTGCCTTTGCCGGCGATATAATGGGGTGAGTGGGGTGTGTTGGGGTGGCTGTGGGCGGGTTTGGAGGTGGTGGGATAGGGGTGGCTTCTTACCGGGGGGGATGCTTGGTTAGTTTCTATCGATTTATATTTTGTTTTTGAAAAACCATATTTATAGCAATGGAAAATAATAATCTTGGCCGTTGTAATAACCGTGAGAACGAATCGTACTATACTTGTGACAATAAATGGGACGAATAACCTGCCAGGGTGAATCAATCCCAGCTCATTGTCTTCATCACGACTAACAGTCTGGCCCAGGAACCCCCAAGCTCCATATATGACAAGAACGATTTCTAAGAAAACCCCATCGCAGCTTCCTTGAAGCCTTTTAATTTTATATATGGCAAGAGCGATTACCAAGTAAGCTCAGTCGTAGCTTCCTCGGGACCTTGAAGCCTTATATATCTGTGAGTCTCATAATGAACCTACCGGTTGCTGCACTTCCGCGACCCTGATGCTCGACCCGGTCCGTGCCGTCTGACATGATATGGGTAAGGAGACGCTTTTATTATAAATTTCGCTTTATGTCTAAAGCCGGCAAAAATCATCGAAATAGCACGGGTTCGATTCAAGGAGTTAGCAAAAGAATTCGAATTCCTTGATCCCCTGAAAGGGATCTTAGCTAGCTACATGTACTAAACGAAAGTCCATAGTAATCCCAATCGATTTGTCCATGTTGAATGCACCAAATCGCCTCGTGAGCCCAACCCCTCCATTCAGCGATTGTGCTTCGAAACCTAGTAAGTCCACACAGGGCCGAATATAATTTCGCAATCTCACAGACAGAGGCCAAGGAGACAGAACCTGGAACAGCACTCTGAATTTCTGTCGCAAGACTCTGTTACAGTTTAGTATAATAATTGATGTTAGACTAGCAGTTTGGTTGCTTACGAAGCGCTGGCCTGCACTGGTACGGGTTAGCTTGCTTCTATGACCCGGATAGTTTAAATATGGCATTACGTACTTCTCCAGTTGCAGAGTTGGATGGGTTAGTAACGGCCTCACGGACTGCCACATTCAGGGCCTCATTGAAGCCTTCGGGGACCGCCACGCTCATGGCGCCAACAGTGAGAGCAAGAATGGTAGCGGCGACGTAGAACTTCATGGTGGAAGGTTGAAAGCGTAGAGCGGTTAAGCCTTTATTGTTGAGAAGGTTGTTAATAAAAATTGTAGTCTCGATAGCTACTGTCAAGATTGAAATATTATGGCAAGTTGATGATTGAGATGAGATGGATATGAGGAACACTTATATAGACCAAACTAGCCTCGTGACTGACGCTCCTTCAAAGATTTATGAAGCTGAAGCCGAGAGATTTGTCCTACCTCTATTACTTGATATTGATGAATATAAAGCTGTAATAATTGAGCACCCCCTATCTATCGATGCTAATGAGGGCTGAGCTGAAAGATCTGTACTACCCCTATTACATTATTTATTATGAGGCTTGGTTGGAAAACGGAGGCCTCTGTGCTGGACGCATAAGCACATGTTGCCGTCAAGGAGTAATAACGGGTTTGTATTGGATGTTAAAGATAATCTTGTGGTGCATAGTCAGGTGGGTTGATATTAGGCCAGCATATTTCATGCATGCGAGACTTGGATTCGAATCATAGTGGTTAACTCACGTATAGAATCACTGAACAGCCCACCCTCTGCCGCAGTCTATGTGCCGGCCAGCCATCCTACTTCGAATCTCATATTTAAATGTGATACAGTTTTGTCGAACGTACCTCCATCTGACCACTAGCGGTAAGATCTAGCCGAGCCTGTATCGTGGTGAACTGTCGTGGTTCCAATCCAGTTCTCATACACGGGATGGGGTGGTCGAAGAGTCCCCAACATGGGACAAGCAGTGGGTTATGGAGTCTAGAATATGAGGATTTGCGGAATAGTAGAAGCGCCACTAGTCTATTTGGTGCGACATACGAGACAGCCACGCCAATAGAAGGGGATATGGTGGACGAAAGCAGCTGCATGGCTTATACGGCAGCATGATTTATACAGACACATGATATATGAGAATAGTTGCATGAGAACAGTGGTAGTTATTTAAAATTATATCGTAGATTTTCTCTCTACCATAGGAGATTGCCAGTACTCACTATATGGCGAACATCCATCCATTGACCAGGGATATGTTCAGTGCTCGCCATGTGTTTGGAACGGCTTGTTTCTTGAACCTAAGCATATTTTCAAATTCTGCATACCCCACCATACCATGTGCCTCTGTACTCCTTTGTAGTCTCCCCGCACTCGGCTGTCTCAGATGTCATTATTGGTGTAACATCACGCAAATACTAGATGCTGTCGTAACACAAACGCCGCAGAGAAAATGCTTAAACTGCCGGATCCAGTATCATAAACGCCACTGTGTAACTTTGACTAAAATAGTGACTTAATATTATCTTCCGGGTGTATCAGGAGGCAATGCCACAGTTCGCTTCAGCCTATTGGGAGTTATTTTTCAAGCCCCCTCAGCTGCTTATGTCTCTACAATCCATTCGAGAATGGCCACATCTTTGTTGCCTCGTCTGCCGTCTTCTCTCCCTCCATTCGCTCGATAAACATCCCGAGAAGCTCCTTGTTCTGCCTCTACTTCCCCTCAAAATCCAACTCCGGGGAGATCCACCCTTCCGCATCCGTGTCTAGGCAGGTCTTTGCCAGCTCCTGAACCGCGCTCCAACCATGGTAATCTTGGAATCGCAGCTCGTTCTCCCGAATTTCAGCATCACTGAATGAATACGGGCAAATGCCGGTGAATCCCAATGGGGCCCAGTTCTGGAATATTTCAATAAGACAAGTTCGTAGCGGTATGACCCCATACTCAGATACTTCGCCGCATCTGACGAAGAGTTCCTTGAAGACACGAGGTATGTTCATGGCATTATGTGCCGGTCTGTTCTCCAAAAAATTGGAGACTTCGTATGCCTTGGCTATTGTAGCTTGGTTCCACTCAAGTGTGGCAAGGACCTTATCGTCAGAGTCTAGATTTTCAAAGCCATCAGGAAGCTTGGGTTGCACAAAGCCCTCTGGATAGTTTGCAGGCGGCTTTAAGAATTCCGGCCATTAAGCTTGGAGAAATGCGGGGAGAATGGATGTTGACTGCCAGTCGATCAATGAGACGATTTGTGACGGGTCATCGGGTGATACAAAGATGTTTCCCATGTGTAAGTCGGAATGCCACAGGATAGGCTGTGCGTGACAGGAAAAGATCGGATGCGTGTCCAGCAATTCCATGATTTGAATGGTGTCCTTGAGGAGAGCTATCTGCTCAGTGCTGGTTCCATGGTATAATGTTCCCAGCTGCGTTTGCACCCCACTGGTGATGCGATTGATTTGTGTGTTTGCGATGGCTTTTCCAAAGGCTGATATGGAACTCCCTGAACACGAGTATTAGGAAGACTCCGAGTAATTTGATTTCAGGTTCTTACACGGGCCCGTATTAACATTAAGATCCATTGAGCTATCGATGGTTTGAAGCATATACGCACATTCACAGGATGGCCCCACGCAGTATGAGCTTGCAGAATCCTCAGCGGCATCTAGAGGCTGATATCGGACAAGATCTGGGCAAGAATCATGAAGATACAGGCTGCCATATGCCGGGAATCGAATGGACGCGAGCTGATTCTCAAGTTTAGTCAAGCCTTTGATGAGTTCTAGTTTGCTGAGCTGCGACATCTTGCCCCATTGTTGGAATAGTGGAACTCCTCCAGCCTTCTCCATTACGATATACTCTGCTCCGACAGGATTCAAAATATTAGAGCTCCATGAGTAGACGCCTGGAACTGGAAGGTCCGTATTTTGTTTTACTATTATTGTGTGAGTTCAAATGGCAGCCTTCAATGTGAGAGTGGTACATACTATACTGAAGAACAGCCACTTCGGAAGCTGTCGTTAATTTTGGTGGTCCCGCGTTCCGACAGGGCAACTTCGCGATTACTTCTGTGCCATTTTCTCTTTTCATCAGAAACGCTTTGCTGAACCCGCCTTCCATCTTCTCGACTGCCGTTATTGGAGATGGTTCAGGGCCGGCAGCCGCTGAAACGTCACAGAGCGCATCCAAATCAAACTTCACATGACGCAGCTCAAGTTGGCGCTGTTCATCAATGAGGAAACGGCCATTGGTGTATGCAAAGAGCTCTTCACGGCCAATGGGTTTACCTATTTGTAATATTAGCGATGAGACTGTGGAATTGTTTCCTTCACTTGCCGCGACAGGTTATTGATAAATGCCGTCTTGGAGGATGGGAGGTCCCAGCTTCCTGGAGACCAAACGCATTCCAGCCAGTAGCATTTGAGCGTGGGAACAGTAAATAATTACATGCTAATACAAATACCGTGTCTGGAAATGCAGTGCACAGCTTCCCAATGCGCGTTATGCATTATTTCAGGCCATGGTCAGTGTGGTGTTGTTTGTTGTCCCTTGGAACATTGAGGAAGTGGTAGCCTCGCTCACTTTCCCAGCTTTTTGTCAGCCTTGCATGACGAGAGTGGCTTCAAGATTTGTCTCTAATGAGTAAACCGACATATGAACCAACATTCATGCCGCATCTCCAATATCAACGTCGAACAGACACCATGTAGGAGATAATTCCATGCAAGTAGCTGTAATTATCAAAGGAGAGATCTATCTGCCGATAACTTACAGCGGAAAGAAAGTTCCAGCCTTGTTTGCTAAATTTGCCTGGCCGTGAATTGGGTCCGTTGTTGGTTGGGTGGCTGAGTCGCCAGCCACGACAGAGACGCATTTCATGTCATGCAATCGCCCATCAGCGCAGTATATTCGTTTGGGCGGTTGACCAAATCTGCCCTTTTGAGAATGACTTTAGGCAGCGGTGAGGATGCTTGTTTAAACTGTGATTTTACTCGTCCTCGATTCCCCCGACTGGTGGCGTAGGATGCTAGAGGCGCAATGTGCCTGGCAACTTCTGCAAGGTCCTTGAGATTTTGAGGCTGAGGTCAGATAAGGTAAATTATGCAATTGATAATAAATAGTGTGAACTTCCCACCGGCTGAAAGGCGAAGTTTTGTTTATCAGCGAGGTAGTTTGCCTTCCTAGAGTCACATCGTCCTTTAGTCTCCCACAGTTTGCCCATGAACCTGAGAGATTATCAGCTTATTTCAGTCTCTCGGTTTCTCTCAGACTCCCCGAGTTCCTCAGTCTCTCATATTTGCCTATCATCTCAAATACAAAGCCCTAATCTAATTTGATTTCCGGCGCCCACTTTCTTCTCTTATTCAACGCCAACACACCTTGTGTGTTTCACCACAACCACCCATCGCCATGACGGCCGACGATTACTCCGCCGTGAACGGAAGTTTATCCGCAAAAGCAAAGATGGAGTTGTCAAAGGCACTCAAGATCCAGCTCTCGAACCCAGCTCAGCTGGACAAACTCGACAAGCTTCGCGAGCTGGGGGTTGCCAAGTTCGTTGCCCTCCCACAGCTTGTTGTCGTTGGCGATCAATCCAGCGGAAAGAGTTCCGTGTTGGAAGCAGTAATGGAGCTTCCTCTTCCTCGCGATAGTGGGCTCTGCACACGATTTGCTACAAATATCACGTTTCGCAGATCCCCTCAGACAAGCATTGCTGTTTCCATCATCCCAGGTCCCACTCGATCCCCGGAGAAGGCGGAGGAACTGAAGGCATTCAAGAAGACTGGATTGACTACTCTTGATGGCCATACCTTCCTATCGATCTTGAAAGACGTACGTATTTGACTTCATTGCCCGCAGTAGCTTGCTAACGATTGATAGGTTTGTCAAGTCATGGGAGTCACTGGACCAGGAGAATCTCCAAGCGCCACCAAATCTACATTCAGTGCAGATGTCTTCAAGATAGAACTGAGTGGCCCAGATCGCGAAAACTTGAGCATTATCGATATTCCTGGTATTTTCAGGACCGCTACGGAGGGTGTGACTACCAAGGACGACATTGACTTGGTAAAAACTATGGTCAGAGATTGGATTCAAGATGAGAGGACCATTATTTTGGCGGTTGTGTCTGCGAACGTCGATATTGCCACGCAGGAGATTTTGACCATGGCCGAGAAGGCTGATCCAAAGGGTCTTCGAACTTTGGGCGTGTGAGTTATATATCTCTTCAATAGAGCTTCACCAGCTAATAGTATACACAGATTGACGAAGCCCGACCTTGTTGATGACGGTGCCGAGCATCAAGTCATCGACCTTGTAATGGGAAAGCGCAACAAGCTCAAGCTCGGATATTGCATTGTCCGCAACCGCTCCCAGAAGGAGCTCGATACCGACTCTGACTCTCGTACGCGCAAAGAGCGCAGTTTCTTCGGTACCGATCCATGGTCATCACTTCCCAAGGATCGGGTTGGGGTTGATGCCCTTAAGAGTCGTCTCCAGGACCTACTTTCTGAGATCGTCCAGAGAGAGTTCCCAAAGATTAAGAGACAGATCGAGCAGCGCCTTATACTCTGCAAGAAGAATCTCTATGCAATGGGCGCTGACCGCGAGTCATCTGACCAACAGAGACATTATCTGGAGGGCATTGCCGCACAATTTGAGAGAATAACCAACGACGCTCTCAGTGCCAATTATTGTCGCCATGACATATTTGGGCAAGACCACAATCTCCGATTACCAACTCTTGTGGTCGATCGCAGCGATCGTTTCGCGGAAGATATTAGGAGCAAGGGCCACTCAGTTGAGTTTAAAGGGGATACGAGTGCTGAAGCGGTTACCACAACAAACAAGATAGAGGCAAAGTCGGCTTTGCCATCAGCAAAAAATGGATCTGACGATGACGATGAATCCGATGGCAACGATGAATCCTATGTCAGTAATGAATCTGATGGCGACGTTGAGTCTGGCTATAAAGTGGGATTGGATCCCAAGAGCTCAGAATACCCGGAACTTTTGGATATTCTCCAACAGGATTTGTATATATCACTTACGAAGGGGTGTGATATTCTGGCCTGGATCGAAACCGAGTATCGCAAAGCTCGAGGCTATGGCCTCGAGGTGATGGATCCTAATATATTGCCAATGCTCTGGCAGGAGCAATCATCCAATTGGAAAGGGATTACGCTTTCGTTCATGAACGACATTATTGTCTACGTACATGACTTCATCTGTCGGCTCTTGAACCACGTCTGCCCGGAGAGTAAGGTTCGAAGCGGACTTATCTCATTCATCATGGATGATCTCCTTGACAAGTACAGCGCGGCCATTAAACACGTCGAATTTATTCTGCGCGTCGAGCGCCACGGCACCTTGCTCACGAAGAATCACTACTTTGGAGACACGCTCAGTAAGATGCGAAATGAGCGTCTCGTCAAAGCCATGAAGCAACATGAATTCCGCGCGAAGCGACAGGATGCAGAAGGCGCCTCCCACTATGTCACTGTAGTCCCGGTCTCCGGTATGACTAGTGCTCTTTCCCAAGGCAATCTAGAACACGCTGTCGATGACATTCACACCGTTTTGAATGCCTACTACAAGGTGGTGATGAAACGTTTCATTGACACGGTCGTAGCACAAGGTGCGGACTATTACCTTCTCACCAGCGATGAGAGCCCGCTGAAGATTCTCACGCCGCTGTTCATCTCCTCCATGACCCCCGAGCAGTTGGACGAGATCGCCGGAGAAGATTTGGTCACCAAGAGAGAGCGACAGGAACTCAAGGAGGAGATCTTGGCGCTGGAGCAGGGAAAGAAATTGTTGAGAGGCTGATAGGATATTGCATCGCAAACTGGATAATGGATCTGTTTTCATGTGCCTGTGTCTGTGTCTTGCAAGCATGGTGTAAGATGTTGGCTCCTATGGTTGCCATTGTTCATGATGCGGTAGTCGGCTTGGGTATAGATAATGTGATACGTAATAGATGCTCCGCCTAATAAACAACTGCCTGCTGCCTTTTTCGGTTCAAAGTGATCATCCAAACCCTGCAGCCGTCAAGTAGGCGATGAAACTTGTTCAATTCAACAGATATATTTTCAAAATATTTAACTTATGAAAAATAATTATAACTTGTGTATAAGTCCATGGAACTAGCGTATTTAGATGCCCACAATAATTTACTAGACTGCAACAGAGTACTCTTGTCGCCCAAAGTCTGAAGAGAGACTGTGTATAGCTCAGGTATAATACCAATAATTTAAACCCATAGAACTTATCTCGTCAGTTCCAATTGTCAGTAACCAGATTACAAGTTGTAGGCTTGACTTATTGAACAAATTTACTTCAATTATAGTTTCTGTAATCGCTATTGTTATCTACAGCCCTCCTTCAGACTTTTGGGGGCCACCACTTATGATATAATAGTGGCCTGATAGTCACGTGAAAGCCCTTCGACTCGTCCTTGCCCCAAACCCACACATGACAAACAGCCAACAAACAACACCAACTTCCTCTCCCAGCATCCGAAAATCCAGCAGACAAGATGCCTCCACGCAAGTCCAAGAAGACGTCCGATACAATCAACTCCCGCCTCGCCCTCGTCATCAAGTCGGGCAAGGTCACCCTCGGATTCAAATCCACGCTCAAATCACTTCGGTCGGGCAAGGCCAAGCTCGTCATCATCGCTGGCAATTGCCCTCCTCTCCGCAAATCTGAGCTGGAGTGTGAGTGCCACTTCTGCACCGTATTGGGACTCGTAACTGACTGTATCAGACTACGCTATGCTTTCCAAGTGTCCTGTCCACCACTTCAGTGGAAACAACGTACGTTGATAACTTTTATAACCCCAACAAACGGATTCGATATTTTCAATCTCGTCCTTTGAGATGATAGTGAAAATACGCTGTGATCGCCATTGGCGACCACAGACCCCCTGGGGTTCGCAATCGTCAATACACAGGCCAAGATTGCTCTTGCGATGACCGACTCCCTGGGGCTCGCAATCGTCACCCCCCGAGCTATGAGAGCAAGCTTCAAAATAAGATTTGGAGGGCAGATGAGCTAACTGTTGTTCAGATCGAACTCGGGACGGCGTGCGGAAAGCTCTTCCGTTGTGGCACCATGGTTGTCCTCGACGCAGGTGACTCCGACATCCTGAGCCAAGAGACTTAAATGTGGCTCTCCGGCATTTGAATGGGAGAACAATTATCGGAGTGATATGTATGGCATACAGAGCATAGAACCCGAATCTGAACTTTGCTTCATTGACATCTCGTTCTGGAATGCTCCTGCAATATGTTTTGATTCATATTCGAGACTGGTGATGATTAGCTGACATCGAGAGACCAATTTGGGAATGACCACAGAATTGTGAGTTGTGAGCTTGGTCATGCAAAACCTCCTCCTGCCTTTGAATCCCCAACGTGAATATGATCGGTGTTATCAAAGGAAGAATTCCTATGAAGCCCAATACATTCGAGCAGCGATGTTGGTGTCCCTCAAATGTGGATCCCTGAAATTTCCCCACAAATCTCATTGAAGCGGGCCACATCTCCGCTGCCAAGGCACGCCAACCAGGATGCTTCTCCGGCAATTGAACCGGCGTCGCTTTTATCCAAACACATTCTTAACTGCTTTATATAAATTATCGGCGGGGAAGCGCTATATATCTATTATAGCAGGGCTATTGACGGAAGAATTGTGTCTCCGGCGATGGGATTTGCAACAATTTGCAAGTGGACTTATCGACGCAAGGTTTGATATTAATTGCGGTCCGGTGGCCGCTGTGGTGAGTACCG
The DNA here is from genome assembly GCA_000750935.1 of Pseudogymnoascus sp. VKM F-4519 (FW-2642). NCBI lineage: Eukaryota > Fungi > Ascomycota > Leotiomycetes > Thelebolales > Thelebolaceae > Pseudogymnoascus > Pseudogymnoascus sp. VKM F-4519 (FW-2642). The sequence continues at coordinate 11,183 of JPKD01001621.1, forward strand.
ATCCCATTATGTTCGAGCAGCTTAAAAGGTTGGTGAGAGCGCCCTTTTCTTTGCTCTATAGTGCGTCCGCTTGTCATAATGCGTTCCATTTCACTTGTCGTAGCCCTTTCATCGCTGGCGTCAGCGGCCTCGAACACAGCTGTTCGAGCTGACACGTTCACAAACCCTGTCGTTTATGAAGATTTCGCAGACAATGATGTCTCCAAGGGGCCAGATGGCCTCTTCTACTTCTCTGCCTCGAACATGCATTTTTCGCCTGGAGCACCCATTCTGCGCTCAGCTGATCTCGTCAACTGGGAGATGATCGGGCACTCAGTGCCAACGCTGAATTTTGGCGACAACTACAACCTGAATGGCGGCGTGGCGTACCGCGGAGGTACGTGGGCATCGACCATGCGGTACAGGGAGAGCGATAAGACGTGGTACTGGATAGGATGTGTCAACTTTTACCATTCGTTTGTGTATACGGCGTCTTCGGCATCTGGGCCTTGGATGCAGTCGGCTGAAATCCCAACATGCTACTACGACTGTGGCCTCCATATTGACGACGATGATACGATGTACGTCGTGCATGGGAATACCAATGTTAACATGGCCCAACTGTCCGCGGATGGCCTCTCTGAGGTTAGGACCGAACAACTTTTCCACTACCCCACTGAAGCCCAGGGAATCGAAGGCAACCGCATGTACAAGAGGAACGGCATATATTACATCCTGAACGACGACGGAGGCACTCAATCTACATTCATCTATAAATCCACGAGCCCCTGGGGACCTTGGACTTATAAGCGCCTGCAAGCAAACACCCCGGGTCCACTTCCGGGAGGCGGTACTCCTCACCAAGGCAGTCTTATTGAAGCTTCACCCGACGACTGGTACTTCATGTCGTTCACATGGGATTATCCAAATGGCCGCATCCCCGTCCTCGCTCCTATCACATGGGGCGACGACGACTTCCCAATCCTAACTACAGTCGATGGCAAATGGGGCGCCACCTATCCCAGCCCCCTACCGACAGTCGAAACACCACCATGGACAGGAACCGATTCTTTCAACGGCACATCGCTTGGCCCACAATGGGAATGGAACCACAACCCCGACACCAGCAAATACTCCGTCGACAACGGCGTCACCCTCTCCGCCGCAACCGTAACCGACGACCTCTACAAAGCCCGTAACACGCTGACCCACCGCGTCCACGGCGAACACCCCATAGCCACCATCGTCCTAGATTTCAGCAACATGGCCGACGGCGACCGCTGCGGCCTCGCCGCCTTCCGCGACTGGACCGCCTACATCGGCGTCGTACGCTCGGGAGACTCCTACAGCGTCGTCATGCAGGAGGGCCTCACGCAGAACAGCACCGATTGGAGCACGGTTAGCACTGGAACGACTGTTGAGACTGCTGCAGTGGAGAAGGGCAGGATTTGGCTGAGGTCGAGCATGGATTCGCGCGGTGATGGGTCGAAGTTGGTGACGTTCCAGTATAGCACTGATGGGACGAGCTTTGTGGGTTTGGGGGATGCGTATACGATGAATACGGATTGGGCGATCTTCATGGGGTACAGGTGGGGCATTTTCAACCATGCTACGACGGCTCTTGGGGGATCAGTTTTGCTTGAGTCGTTCACGCAGACGTAGAGGGGATAGGGTAGGGTTGAGTAGGGATCGACGTATGTATATACCGCAGCTCAAAGCACGACAGTGAAAGGCCATGATCAATATATTAGTTTGCATCGCACCCGAAGTCCTCGATTGAAGCAACCCCACATAGTATATGTACATAGCCATATTTGTAGTTTAGGTTTCTCTCTTATCTTTCTATATCTGAGAAATATTTCATTAACCCTACCTTCCTACTAAGTTTCTTCGAAGACTTACATATTTTGGATGCTATTCAAGAGTGGGTACAATCACCGACGAGAAGGCAGAATCGATGAGGGACGGAAAGGCTGTTCGACCAGCTTGAGTCTAAACCTGCCAACATCCCTTGTTTGTAAATTAGCTACTCTGATATACCATACCGTTACCAATACAATAGAATAGAATACGAAAAGAAATATCATTGTTAAAATTATGTTATGCTATGTTCAAGGGGGGTTGGGGTCCTTTTTAACGCCACAGACGGCTTGCGACTGTGACCAACAACACAGCCTCGTCCGAACAGGCAACCACCCAACCCAACTATAAGTCAGTACCTCAGCCGACATAATTCCGACTTCAATGATCCGTTGATCAAATTATATACTTGCTTGTTTCTTTATACTCTTGCCAGAGAACATATTCATTGCCAGCAACAACATCGTAAACTTCCGTTTAGGAACACCTCTTCCTTCACAACAAAAAGCCCAACCCCTTTGGCATCCGGCCAACTCCATTACCATTGCAAATCAATGGACTTTCTTGACTTACATCCTTTCGTCCGCATTACAGCCCACGACAAAGCTCTAGGCGCCATAATAGGTGCCGCCTTGGGCGACGCTATCGGCCTGTATACCGAATTCATACCCCGCACAGAATGCTCGCGCGCCTACCCCACCGGCCGGTTCTCCCTCCTCGAAGCGGACTTAACGCCATTTCGCGAGGACAGTCACAGAGATAAGTTTGAGTCCGCAGACTGGACCGATGACACCGACCAATCCCTCGCCCTGATCTTGTCATTTCTGCACAATTACGTCCCAGGAAGTGACACCCCGCCAGTGAATCCATCAGATATTGCCCAACGACTCCAAATATGGGTGCAGCAGGGTCTGCGCTGCCTAGATCGCCCGCCCCTCGGAATTGGTATGACTACGGGCCGCGTGTTGATGGATCCAGAGTATCTGCGCGACCCCGAAGCTGTGGCATTGGAATGCTGGCTCCGTAGCGGCCGCAGTATCGCCCCGAATGGGTCACTGATGCGGACGCACCCGCTGGGCGTAATGTGTGTTGGGAAAACGTTGGAGGAGACCTTCCAGGTTGCTGCTGATGTGGGGAAGGTGACACATGTGGATCCACGGTGTGTTGTTAGCTGCTGTCTTGTGACGGCGCTTATCAGGGGAATTATTCGGGGCGAGGTTCTGACTGAGGCGAACCTTGATGCACTTATTGAGGCATCATTTACATGGGTTGATGGAAATACGGAGTTGAAGAATCCGACGGGAAAGTTGCTCAATGAGGAGGACCCGGTTATGATGGAAGGTCTTGAAGGAGTGGAGTCCACATTGAAAGGAGAGGAGTATAGGAAGTATTGTTATGCGAAGACACTTAGAGAATTGGAGCTGGATGACAGGACGATGGGATATGTTTTCAAGTGCCTTGGGTCTGCAGTTCTGACGTTGCGGTTTGCCATTCGAGAAGGGCTTGGGCTTGACACAAAATCGACTGGACTTTTTGAGACTCTCATTTCGAACCTTGTTATGGAGGGAGGCGATGCGGATACTAACGCCTGCGTTTCAGGATCGCTAGTTGGGTCTTGGGTGGGCTACTCGAGGCTACCGTCTCACTGGTCCAAAGGAATGCGGAATGCAGAGTGGCTAGTGACGAAAGCAGAGACACTGAGTTTCAAAGCAGGGATAATGGAGCCTCGTCCTGAAGTAAGGGTGAAAATGCTAGTGGCAGACCCGGATACCGCGCTGGATGGGAGCAAGGGGTTGCTAAACAAAGAGCAGTTGGAGAAGATGGAGAAAGATTTCGTGTTGAAGATGCTGTTGATGCAGAAGGCGAGAAGGGAGGCGAAGGAGGCGGCGGATACTGCAGCGACAAAGGGAACAGGAGTTAGAAAATGGTTCCGATGAGAGGCTGTTGTGTCATATTAAGGTTTAGGCTGCCAGTTGGTTACACTTCCAAAGATGAAAATCGAAGGTATACAACCAGCAGCCACCCATATTATGATGTAGGTAGCAGCTCGCTCACGATAAGCTTACACTATACCTCACATGCAACTATGATTCCACGGCCACCCGTAACGTCTACTGCCTTTCCATCCCCTCTAATTTGTCTATATCGATAGAAAATTCTACATTTGTATTTGCCAACCCCCTTCGTAAACAGAATGTCAAACCCTCAAATTCTTGCCATATTGCTGTCTCTGTCTCTGAAAAACGACAACATGACCTTGCATCAACTCCATGCAACAGCTTCCTCCTCAATCTAAATCACAACTATCCCCCTCACTTGCACTTCTATTTTTACTCAATGGATAGGCCTGGGATGGAAAGAATAACTTCGTGGAACAGGTGTCTGGTCTACGAACACATCCTCACAAATGCTACCTTGCTAATGGAATCTTCGTATGGATACTTAAGGTATTCGTTGACGAATATTCGCTGGTGATAGTCCCATGTAGAAACCCATCAAGCTTAATCGGCAGAGGGAATAATATATTGCATAGAAGCTTGACCTAGAGGTGCGGTTAGGTTCTTGCCGCACGCACATGGACTGGACTATGTTTGGTTTTGATGACAATGACGAAGTGGCTTTGAAACTGGCGAGAAGCCCGCCCAACGATATGTAACCAAATATACGACATCTAGGGGCCAAGCATTATCTATTATCAAGTTAAACATGATACAGCAATGTAACCGCGATTATTTTTAAACCCAACATTCCAAGGATCTGCAGGAAGGTGCGATTGTGAATCTGAAATCGCAGCAAGGGAGTGAAGTTGCCAAAAACATCCAATTAAGAGAGTACCTGCAACACAGTCTGGTTGCCCCTTTATGATACGCCCACCTTTGGTTTCAGACATGTGGAGGTTACGATTCTTCCTACAGAATATATTCACCGTGGTTAAATCTTCGGCTACCATAGCAAATAGTTGAAGGGTGGTGGGAGGTAAGATACTGGTCAAACCACCTATTAACTCCGGCATCAGTAACAATTCGCAGGCGCATTAAACCTTTTTCATCCATCTCTCTTGTCTCAATTTCGACGCCCCTTATTTGCCGCCCTTGCCTTTGTTATTGTTTCTCCTGCGGCGAAGTTTGACTTTCCATGCAGGCGGCCTCGATTTCAGGTCCTTTCGATGCATCCTGTTCTCAGGCCACAGCTACATTCATTTATTAATACTGAGGTAGCCAAGAAAATGATTTAGATTTGTTTCGGAGGTTGAGTCAATGTCAAAAAAGATAGGATACTCATGAATGTTCACCCTTGAGATCCAAATCCAGTTTGGACTATCACACAAATCTGATAGACAGTGATTTAGGTATGCATTGACCGATTCCATGCCTCGATTCATCCCCCCCCCTTCAATGCAGTTAAGTTCCCATTTCGCTAGCTTCATATGCCCGGAGTTATAATCGCCAATATATATACCTGTATCCCAGGCATCGTCTGATTTTTACCACGCCCATAAAGTAGCAAGTCCACGCAGAATATACACTTTTTGGAGCTCTTAAATATCTTGGAAACCAACATAACACCCAACGACTGTCTCCCTTCCTCCTTGCAATGGCTCCAAAAGCTAGCATCGCCTCTCTCTCCCTGGGTCGGGCCTGGGTCCATCCTCTGGAGGCCAAACTCGACCAAGCCGCAGCCCACAACTTTGCTGGCATAGAGCTCTTCTATGAAGGCCTCGAGTACCTTGCCAAAACCATACCCGGCGGACCAACTCGCTCTAATCTTCTTCACGCCGCATCTCCCGCAAACTCACTATCCCCTGCCTCCAGCCATTCATGCACTACGAGGGCCTGCTCGACGCCAACGCGCACGCAAAGCGCATTGAAGATTTTCAGCTCTGGCTTCTTCTCTGCAAGACCCTGGGCACAGAACTTATCGTCGTCCCATCGACCTTTCTCCCCGAAGGAGTAACGGGAGACCGAATCGTCCTCATCTCAGACATGCGCGAGATTGCGGACCTGGCTGCACAGCAGCAGCCTGTGGTGCGGATAGCGTATGAAGCGCTGTGCTGGGGCACTTTTATCAACACGTGGGAGGCCGCGTATGAGCTCGTGTGTGACGTCGACAGAGCAAACTTCGGCACCTGCTTGGATGCATTCAATATATGTGGACGAGAGTTTGCGGACCCCGCTGCCCAAGATGGACGCATGCTCGGCGCCGAAAAATGCCTCGCAGCGAGCCTGGAGAGAATGAGAGATGTGATTGATGTCAAGAAGGTGTCTTTGGTCCAAGTGGCTGACGCGGAGAGGATGAGAGATCCTTTGGTTGAGGGACATTCATTCCATGTCGATGGACAGCCAACAAAGATGAGCTGGAGCAGGAACGCCAGGTTGTTCCCTGGCGAGGAGGACAAGGGTGCATATCTACCGGTCTTGGATATCTTGAGGGTTATCACAGGACAGAACGGGTTGGGATATGATGGCTGGATAAGCTCTGAGATTTTTTCAAGGACGCTGGTGGACCCAAGGCCAGAGGTAGTAGAAGAGCATGCGCAGCGGGCGGAGATAAGTTGGGCGTGGATGGAGAAGGAGTTGGGATGGACGCAGAAGGAAAATACTATCAAGAAGGTAGATGGCCGGTCTGAGGATTCGTCGGCGAATTCGTTCGGCGCTCTTCGCTACCTCTACAGGTCTGTCAAAGGAACCTTTGGGGCGTAGACGTCTTCCAAAAAATCATGAACCCCAGCACTTTCTTGTAGCCGCGCTACGTTGGATGATTAGATTATTCTTAATCAAGCTTGGGATCTGCAGCAGATTTGCATTTGTGGCGGCACTTTGATCATAGAAACTGTCCTTTGAATAGTTAGCTGATATGAAATTCAAACGATTGATACTCTTTTATATGATACTAGATAAAAAAAATGAGTTGGAATATATGGCAGTGATTATTGTGAAGCAAAAGGATTATTAATATTTAATGTCTTTATTCTGAGACGGTCGAAGAAAACCGATATTGAACTTACTATTCACCCGATTTATTATCCCAATAAGCCTATACTACAACACCGAATATCCTTTTTCAGTAAATTTAAACTCCCCGACCTTCAACTCCTATTCCAAAACGACGTGTATCCTACCACGGTTGCGTCTCCATATTAAAATCGTATCCTCCCCCGAGTAAATCCATCATCCACGGATCATCCAAGATATCAATATCGACAGCATCATCAAACTCCAACGCCTCAACCGACTGTTGCACAGGCATACCCTGTCTAGCCACTGCTTCGATGACTTTTGCCCCCACGCCACTCGCCGCATCGGTATCCCGCGGACCAAGCTTTGCCACCTTCGCCTCCCACCAGCTCCCGATCCCCAACGCCCTCTTCGTCGCATGCGGCCAGGGATCCAATCCTTCCCCGTCCCAACCCGCTCGCGACACAGCATCCCACCTCTCCGCCAACAACCTCGTTACATCCCCAATATCGAGCTCTGCTCGCACCCTCCCTCCACACCATGCTACGTCCGCCGACTCGAACGTAGTAAGGCGGTACAATGCTGCAAGGCAGTGCCCGAGCTGTGTCAGTGTTGCGATGGAGACGTGGGGGTAGCGTGCTAGCGGGAAGGCTTCGAGGGAAAGGAAAACACCGAACCAGGATTTAACTGCTGTGAAGGTGGCCCAGAGGCTTTCGAGGCGCTGGAGTTGGGCGGCGGGGTCGGGGTATGGAGGGGGTGGTTAGGTTATAGCATGTTGTGGCGTAAGGGTCGGGGTATGGAGGGGGTGGGGTGTAGGCGAGGCAGTGGGCGTGTATTGTGAGGGAGGTGGCGTGAATATGGAGCTGGAGAATTGCTGACTGAGTGTTAGATGGCGGGTGATTTGCTAGTAGAGGAGGAAGAATACCATTTGATTTTATATCTGCGGGAATAGAACGCTCGAGATCGTCAAGTTGAGACTTCAGAGACTTGGCGTAAAAGTTTGGCGGAACTTGGTTTGATGTGTCTCCAAACATATCGTCCCATGTTGATGTTGCACTCTTGTTACAGATCAACTGTGCTCGTATTAAGTGAACGAGTAAAAGATCGGTGGGGTAATCCTTATTCTCTTCCAGAATTCGCAAGCATTCACCAAGGTATGGCGTCCACCGCATGAGTTCGGTGCGCTGGAAGTAGTTGGAGGCCCTAGTCAATTATATGAGAATGATTTCTCGTTAGGGAAAGTAAGTTCACTTACACAGAGCTAACAAGGTAAAGACCAACTACCGCCCTTCGTTCTTCCATGGTCACGACCCTAACTGGGCCACTTGACCTCTTGGGACACCCATGCGCAATAATATAATGTCGCATGACATCAACATGCTCACCCAGCAAAGGCTTCGTAAGTCCAAGATCAAAAGCAAGCGACATTCCGAGCTGAATAATAGTCGAGATGATAGGTTTACTACATATATAGTAGTGGCACCAGCCTGCAAACACCAGGACGCCCAGGAATAGATCTAGGGTTTTAGTACCCTCAAGCAGCATCTCCCTCCCCAAAGTCTTCTTGACTTCCACGACCAATGCTTCTTGGCGACGTAGGTTCCTACTGCAGATTGCCCTGATGACAAGAAATAGGAATGGGCGTTGTAATCTCATCTCATCAACAGTAACATCAGGCCTGATACAGACGATGGGAAAATTATGCACCATCTTCGTCCGATATGTCTCCAGGGTCTCTTCGAGCTCCGCGTCGCTCTCTAGAGGAAAGTTGTCCACCGAATCGGGACTTTCTGCAACACTGGAGCCACTTACTCTCGAGGCTGCTGGCGTTGGGTGCCCATTGGGACATTCCCGACACCCCTCCTTTGAAACCCCGCACAATTGAGGTCGCTGTTCCGTTTCATTTCCGAAGTGGGAAGAATCCACTGAGAGTCTCCTGACATCAATATCGATGCTAGAGCCGGCCCCATTGTTTCCCCCAATAAGTGATGGTTCACTAGCATTAACTGTACCATTTGAATTTGAAGCCTGGCCAGTGAATGTCCTGGCATCGGGGTTCTGTGTTGGAATTGCTATCTGTTGTTGGGCGGCGCCAGTAATGGATCCTTGAGAGCGTTGAAGTATCTGTACAATACTGTCGAGCTTTTGCTCCAATGCAGCTGTCTTTGCGGATGCAGATGCTGCTGGTCTCTTGGAAACCCGCTTCTTGCGAACAGTTGATGCTGGCTGGCAGTCCTTTTTGAGACGTTGACACCTGAGACTTTGTTAGAGATGACTAAACTTGGATAAGCAGACACTGATAATAAGAAACAGCAGCATTTTCCAGATGGATGTATCAAGTAAGCATTTTGTTGATACACGATGAGAGTATTGCATTCACTACGCCCACTTCCATGGCCCATACAAATCAAACTATCGGTATGGAGATTCTGTACAGAATAGTAGCACGTACCTTTCGCACTTGGGTCCGTTCGGTATGCTAACGCACCTCGTCTTGCTTTTCACACAATATAAACAAGCTTTTCCATACGACGCATATACCTGGGCCTGTTCGGCTGGTCGATCCACAGAGTGCGCCTCCATCTGTCTTTCGTTTGTTGATACACCCGCCAACTACAAGCTGATAATATTTTGAATCGGACTTCGGAATGATATCACAACAGCGAAATTCCGGCGCATTAACAATACATAAGGATTGAAGTAGTCGTACGGTAAAATCAATCGATCATATTTCAGGGACACGTACATTCGATGATCTAATTGGCAACTTCAGCCTGGCATTGGACGTTGACAAGAGTATAAACGGTGATCGGAAACTCCGATCGTGGAACTCCGACCGACCGCACACCTGCGCCAAACTAATTCAAAAGTAGTATGGCGCTGGATACAATTACCGGATCGGATAATTATAAATCCGATATCGACACCTCGTCAACATTCCGCCCCGTAATCTAATGATACGGAATAACCCCAATTATTTCGCCATGGATAGAGATTATTACTGAAGCGGACTAAGTATTTACTTTTGTTCGGGTTGGGGCCAGATGCATTTGTAGCTTCGTGACCAACATCGTGTTCTCTGGGTCGTGGCCGAGCCAGCAGCGATGCTTCCCTTCGACCCATCAGCCACCAAGAAGGATGATTCAGAGGCTATTGGTCTTGGGCTATCATCCATAGTCCCGTCCATCTCTAACATGTCTCTATTAGCTGGCCGTACCAGATTATATTGGCAATGGACTTCATTCATTCACGCGGTGTTATACACGGTGATATAGGGGGTGATATAGGGCTTCATAACTTGCTCATCCATGACGATGGGGGGATTGTCCTCTGTGACTTTGCTGGGTCTGGCATGGAAGGCCTACCACCAACTATTGGCGCTGGTGTGCGATATTCGGATCCGCAGCGTAGCGACAACATGTATTCGACGAAGGAAGACGATATTTTTGCTCTTGGAACTGTGTTGTACGAGCTCAGTGTAAGGAAACGGCTCTTTGATGGTCAAAGTAGTCAGGACATATTTCGACATTTGCGCGACCGGGAATTCCCCGATTTATCTACGGTGCCGTTGCCGCTGAGAGATATGATTAATAAATTCTGGAGCCTTCCGGACTACCAAGCAAGTGACGCTCTAGTGGATTGGGCAAGTTAACGATTTATTATGTTGTTACTCACGATCTAGATCCTCTTCCTCATGGTGACGATACATTTCCTCCTTCTTGTCATATGCCCTGCCATGTGAAGCATCCCAATCATCTAGACTCGGATGATCAAAATAAGTCCACACATCCCTAATTCGGGCATCATATGCGTCCAATGGCGGCGGCTTCCTCTCCCATATGTCTCTGTAGATTCCAGTGTCTGTAATATTCTCTTCGGGATCGACGCGCCCACGGTTATCGTCGCCGCCGAGTATTGGAAGTGGACATGACTCAGATAGTTTGTCTTCCGAGAGAAGATAGTTTAACAGTTGTTGCTTCTGAGTGTCAAGGAGTTGGAAAATGCGGTATGTGACATTTTGTCGGTCTGGATGAAAATAGATGGCATTAGGCTATCCAATTAGCTCATTGCGATGTTTAGGACGATTGAGCTATCCTTACATCAAAGCTTGGAAGTGTCCTCAGTTTAACAGTAGGGTTGAAGCCCACTTCACGCCTGTCAAAAAGGACTACCCCGCCCAGGATACGTGCCTCAGCCCAGTATCCGATTCCATCGGCAATCCCTTCTGGATACTGGTCGTAATCGCGATAAAATCTGTGGCGAAAGAGAGTCGGTGGAGGGCCTTCAGGATGTCGCCTCCAAAACAAGGTGTCATCCTTTGGAGGCTTCCAGGAAGTAATGTTATCGTCTTTGTGCAGGCCTATATCTAATTTGAAAAAGGAGACTGCTATCTGGTGCGTAACTACTGCAATAAGTTCGATTAGTCGGGTTTGAAATGCCCTTGAGCGTTGTGAAGCTGCTCTATACGCATCTAGAAGCTATGTGGTACCAAGTTAATGTTGCGTAGACTTTACAAGGAGTAGGAGTACTTGCGCTAGAATTTATCCGCAGCGAGTTAAAATCAAATTTGTCACAAAGCTCTTGAGCTTTCTCCAAAGTTCCAGGACATAGCTCTGTATGCTTAGTATGAAGCAGGTGGTCATGGCTAAGTGCACCGTATGAGTAAGTATCCTTCTCGACGCTAGACAAAGGGAGACCATCAATAATCTGGGCGTAGGTGATCTGCGCAATTTCGCTCGACAGTACATTCTTCACTGCGCGAATAAATATATTTCGGTGGCGGGGATTGAGAACCTCGATCGTCGTCCTTTGAAGGTCATCGGCGGCGGTGGGTTCGTTGGGTTTTACGATGCGTGGCTGCTCCATGGTTGTGACTATTGTCATATAATAAATAACCATGCGATGTATACACCCACTAGTATAGGTTTTAACGTACTGGTAGATGGGAGATGTGTTGCTTTTGATGGAAGGTTTACTGTGGCGAGATATTATTGATATTTGGCAGTCTAATGTTTCCACTGTTGGATGCAAGAAGCATCTCTCAGCCTGGCCACTTTTATGCTGGCCATGATGCCAACTTGCGGGGTTCTGCCATCGTCGACCGCCAACCATCCAACACAACACCAGGCAGCGACGGACTAGCCACACTCATAGAACACGAATCACATACCATGGAACGAGCCTTGTGGCATAAATATGGCGCGTGTGACATATCGAAATTTTGACGGACCATGGCTTCGACCGTAAAAGCCTGGCCATCAGTGCAATGTAGCAATTGCTATATTCTTGCAGGTCAGTACGAATCGTAGGCGTCAGGGCTGATATCACAGGTACGGACCGTGCCGCCGCATCCACTACTGCTTGAGCGTTTCGCAACGAGTCCCATGTGTCCTATCTAAATATTACAGATATTAGGCTCTGGCGTGTCTCAATGGGCGTGTTACTACTTTGCAGCTGGTTTATGTACCATGGGTTGCTGTACTAATAGCCATCGCTGTGGGCGTTTGAGTTAGATATTGTATTATTTAGCTCATAGTATTTAGCGTCTCATATTGAATCGATAGTTTACTGAAACATTACAACTGACTCTGTGAGCGGGCTTTAAAAGGAAGTATTTTGCAATATCATATAATAATCTACTAGCCAGTCTTCCCTTTCACAAATGCTGCGGCGGCGCCGGCATCCATAGAGTACTATACCAGTTAGTTTATAACATTAAATATGACCGATGGAGAGAAGCTTACAGTCAGATGCGCTGGCAGGATAACAATACCTCCGTCGCAGATATTGTCACCAGCGTGGCAGATTACATCCACCTTTGCAGCCGGCAGAGAGCCAACAGCGTCACCATCGTCTGGGTCGCCAAAGATCACAGCTAAAACGAAACGTTAGCAGTATACGAGAAAATGAGTTCCAGAAATGCAAGACGTACCAGCGGCGACTTTAGCGGAGTTGTCAGCACTCAGCTGATTTGCTGCATTATGCACAAGCTGTCCACCTTGTCTATTCTGTGTTAGTTATCATATCAAATGCTAATGTTAATAATCGGCTTCGGAGACGTACGAGTAGCCGCTCATCACAACCTTCGTATCGGGGCACTGAGTAAAAGCCTGACCAACCAGCTCCGCCATCTTCTTGCTGCCTGCAGCATCACCTCCAGCCAAAAACCCAGCAATATCAGCTGGATAATCGACACCCTGGACGGCAAGGTTATCTGTTCCGATGGCCGTTGCAAGAGCAGAAAAGAATGGTGGCCCAACGAGGGCCCCGACGTTGCCAGATTCCGTGGTACCTCGGGCAAAAATCACGGTCACGGCTTTGCAAGCACTGCCATCTGTGAGATCGTTCCGTGTGTCTGAGGACTGGCGGATATTCAAGCCGCCTTCGGGGATGGCGATGATGGTGGGGGCGGCGAGTGCGAGGGGGACGCTAAGGAGTGTGAGGAGGGATGTAGAGGTCCTCATTTTGGAGGTTTTTGACGGGGGATTTTTTGGAAGTTGTGAAAAGGAGTATGATGTGCGATTGGGATAGTCGGGAGGAGGAAATAACATGGGAGATGCCACATGCTTATATCGAGAAAGATGGCCCCCCCTATCACAATATTCACCATCATCCACTAATCACCACATGACTTGCTAACCTGAGAACTAGCATCTGGCGATCTCCCTCCTTCCTCTTTGAAGCTGTAGCTTCCTCCATTTGTTCATGCCTGCGTATGTACCTGTCGAAATCACAACAAACTAGATATTTTAGCCATATGCTAAGCCTCTTAATGCGTCCATACTATGGCAACTATACAAATGTCAAAACGGCTCGGAGACAACACCGCCCCTGTTCCAAGTGTCCCAAACAAGAAACCCTTGCGATGTCTCTTCGATTCCACAGCCACGTGCACAGCCCAATTGACCCACCCTGTGGGTCAATAAAATAAGACTTTGGGAATAGCATGGTTCCCCACGGGGTAATCGAAAATCAACCCGAAGTAAGGCCAGGGAGATAGTAGTGGCCCATTCGAATTGTCGGGTTTAATCGCACATATGGAACTAGAGCTGCCTATTCCGTTGCAAAAATGAGGGGTTGTGGGATTATGGTGCATTAATTAGAGCTGCGGCTGTCGATCTGCCTCGGCTCTTGAGTTTTAAGTTGTGAGATCGCGTGCATCACGTTCGCGATCTTGGGATCGGCAGTCAAGTGCCATTTGTTTACCCACCTATCCTAGACGCTGCTGCTGTAGATTTTTCGACGTTGAACGCATTGCGGGGCCGTTTCACTTGGCAGACTGTTCCTATCCTTGTGTTTCGCGCTATTCATTGGTTCTTTGGGTATCAGAACTGGTACCTGAATGAAATGAACTTCGACTTACTTTTTAGTTAGTATTTGCTCAAAATTCTCGTGGTGGGCTTGTTCCCGTCTTGACTCCTCAGGGCCGCCCACCCCTCAAGTAAATTGCCCCACCAGAATAGTAGTTCATAGTGTTAGATTTGCGGGGATATGGTTTGATTGTTTCTGTGGGGTGTTTTGACGTGTGATCTGTTACAGGGTTATCTAGTGCAGAGTTACATACATTGTACTCCGCCATGGTGAATTGATATGACATCGCATTTGCATGTGAATAGGAGACAGGCTGAAGCATTCTCAAACTCGACGACCCCCGTGAAATCAATTAGTGCTTAACTTGTCCATGATTCTCGTAGTTGCTATAACGATGGTCTTTGAGAACAGTTCATAGCTACTCTTCGTTCACGAAACCACTATGTTTATAGTTTATCCTCATTCGCGAAATATGTTTTGCTGGTAAAAAAGCATTATTGTTGTTTTTGTGTCCTTCCTTGCGGTAGGGAGGGGAGTTATGTTACCACCGGGAGCTTTGTATCAGAGTTGAACTGTCATTCCATCGCTCTCTTTATAAGTGATTTGGGTTGGGAGGCTCTCAATAGTATGGGTAGGTGAGAGGCCCGCCATCGCTCTGTTTATTTCAATTTACGCTGGTTAAGATGGTTTGAAACTTGGAACTCTTCTTTAATTTTTTAATTATCTCTCGCTTTATATCTTGCCAGCAAGTAAAGCAGCAAACCCAAGTTATACTTCTAGATCTATAGATAATAAATGCATAGCCTGTTACGTTACAGTACCTACTTTGATGATGCTCATCCCTCATACTTCTCGCATTGGTGCTTGTCCTTCCGACTTCTCGCATAGGTAGTTCGAGCAATATAATAGAGTATTGAAGCCAAATTGAGGCTAGCAAACCAAAAAGTTATTAGAATCTCTAGTTCTCAAAGACGCCGCCATGCTCTTCACGCTCTTCACGCTCTTCACGCAACCCTTGGCACCAAAACCCTGGAATCGGGGAGACATTTACGCCTAGCGTGGGTCAGACAAACAATAGACTCATCATCCAAGCCTCCCAAACACTTAAACCCTTACTAAATTCTCGGAATCGGGAGATAATAATACCGATGGTTGGACAGACTGCACTGACAGATATATATAAATTGTGAGCATCATTTACAAAATAGCTAGCAAGAGCAAGGCCATCCAAGTGGTACTACTACTATTATCACATCCTCTGATCTACAAAGCGAATGCTCATGTCGTCAAAAATCGACCATGCCAGATGATCATCGACGTTAGGAGGCACAAAATCAGAGCTCATCACTGGTTGTATGGACGTGTTCTGCAAGCTAGCTTCGAGCTGCGCAGCCAGCTGATGGCGGAAGTTTACTGGCAGTTGTTGGGTTGCCCGGAGGGTGTGTAAGAGGTCCTGTACGAGGGGAATATCTACTGAAGTGTTAAGTACAGTCAGGACAGGACAGTATGGACCGCTTACCATCCGCTTCGCCAACTCCTCCGGATATAGCTTGGAGTACTATCAAGGCGGCCCATGTAATCATCTGTTTCATCAGCGAAACTCCATCAAAAATCCATAGATAGGACTTACCACTAGATCCCAATTGGTCCATATGCTTTTGTCATCGAACTGCATCTTCAGTGCGGCACGTGTTGAAACTAGCAATTCGTGCCGCTCAGACGAAGTAGTAGATGTCGCGAAGAGATTGAATCCCCGAGCGGGGTGATAGATGGATAACACCAGCAATCTGTGGAGGATATATTGGCGGAATACAACTCTACGATCGCTCTCGGACGTGAAGTGCCCTATGGACCTGTCAGAATAGTACGTATGTATTTTAAAATCGCGCACTTACGGCCTGGTTTGTTGAATCTCGCAAGCCATCGGTCAAGCTGAACAGCCCAGTCCCGAATTATAGCCGCATCCACAGCAGTAAGAGAAGCTGTTAACATTGGCCTTTCCTGGGGTGACGAGAAACACGACCATATAGTGGGAAGTCCCCGACCAGTAAAATGCGTCAAACCCGTGTGCAACATCTGAGTGAGAGAGTAGATGTCATCTTCAGACGAAATGTGCAGGCGAGCTAGGGGCGCTTGTAGGGGAATTATGGGACATGACATATGGAGAGATGCGTGCTCAAGGTCGATGATCTAATGCTGTCAGTATGTGACAGTTGACGATTATAATAAAGCTAGAACATACCTGGAGTCCAGCAAAAAGTTTCTGCCACTCTCGGGACCTCTCATCGACTTCTTTCGGGCACGACTCCAATATAAGACGGTAGCCAACAGATATCCATATCCCCGTCGTCTTTATTGAAGCTTCGCAGGCGAGTCCAGCGAGTACTATACCAAGGACATCATGGAATGCATTCTCTTCCGACTTAAATGACGGCTTATCTGCGACCAGTTCCGTCGTTGGAGAGGGAATGCTCAACTCGGCAATGGCTCGACACATAACTAGGAAGTAATCCGGCGCCAGGCAAGCGAGGTCTCGAGTGCCATGGTTCAGAGCCGAGATGTACAACATCGCAGATAGAAGTAGGGGTGTTGGGGAGGAAAAGTTTTGCTTATTGGGAAGGAAGTGGAGGCTCGGAATATTTATATGAAAGCTATGGGGTTAGATGCGCATCATACCATTGGTAGAACAGGAGGAAGCTCACAATTGCCATAACTGCTGAATATTTGCTGGGAGCCATATCTTTTCGTTGACTGGATGATGCGTCTTCTGTCTGAGCTGAGTTGCAGCATTCCACACCTCGCTGAGCGCTGGATCTCTCGTGTCTATCTGTGGCATATTTTGCTCCTGCTCAACGATCGAACCAGTTGCGGAGTCCAGATCGAGGCGTGACTCGATAATATCAAGGCGGTTCAATACCGAATGTAGCGTCTGACTTGTCCATCTAACAGCATTAGGCGAGCCTTCTGAGGGCAAAACTTCTCGTGTCGATGAGGCCTTTGTCACAATCAGTCTTGGGAGATGCCGTGCGTACACAGAGGAGTGGACATACGTTTGCTCTTGGTCTAAAGACGCATGGAACGCCAGTCCGCAAGCACCTCCGACAGGAAGGTCCTTGATCCACCTTGCACTTCAGCTGTGCGATAGTTCAGTGACTGGTTCAATATGACAATATGGCGATATGATACAGCACAGCAGGAGACCAACGATGAAGCGTAGGTCACGTGGACGGATTGGAATATAAAGTCACCTTCAATCCCCGGCATTTCACTGCACCCCGCATTAGTAAAGCGTACAGGGTCAATAAGATTATATTGCTCCGAGCCGATCATCAATAGGCAATCGGCCCCGGGGATTCTATGAGCTTACCACAGGCTTTGGTCATCTTAAAGGCCGGCATTTGCACCGCTCCATCGTCCGAACTCATATTGGCGAAAGGGATAGGTATCCTCGCATTACCGGCCGCCTAGCTCCAACACGAAGGCGGAATCCGCAACAATACCGAAAGTTCTGGGTAAATTGAAGCTTATGTGGAGGTATGTGGAACGCGGAGAAGAATGTGGATGTTTATGGGGGATATGGTCGGGGAACGTGCTTATAATGTGTCGGCGAAGTCGGCGTTATAGTTCCGGCTTTGCCGAGGGATACCAGACGGATCGACAAGCCGCCTTGAAACCCCTACTCTCAACACCTTCGGCGTCAAAATATACAATGTGATAGCTAGCTGTCCAACAATTGCCCCGCTTTCTGTAACCTCATCAAAGCTACCTTGGGGTACCATGGATTCTCGATTTCGTGTTGTAGGGCTCGTCCCTTCATCTCATATAATAACCCCGCGTTGGATATTCTGCTCTTGGAGTGCCCATGATATCAACAGCTCAGCGTCATGTCCATCCATGACCATGCGGATCGCGTCGCGGCGGAGTTCGAGTACGACGGAGAGCATGTCAGGGAGGCAGTGAAGCATTTCATACGTCAGATGCGTCAGTATTTTTGTTGAACTACGCGTTTTCTGGTGACCAAACCCACAAGAGAGCACGTGGTATCGAACTCTTGGCTAACAAAGTATCCAGATGAGGGCCTCCGTGCCGATGGGGGCGCCATGGCGCAGATCCCTACTTATGTTACCACGGTACCTGATGGCACTGAAAAGGTATGCCTACCTGTCCGTATCACAAGGTGGTTGCTAACGATGGGAACAGGGACTCTATCTTGCTCTTGATCTTGGAGGAACCAACGTCCGGGTCTGTTCTGTTGACCTACATGGCGACACCAAGCTCACTACTGTTCAATCAAAAACGGCCATACCGCCCGAGCTGATGCATGCTGCGACATTCCGAGAGCTCCTCCACTTCCTCGCCCAGCAAATCGAGCTCTTCCTCCAAACCTACCACAATGATCTCCTCCAAGCCCATCGTGCACGCACTACAGAAACATCCCGGGACGCCTTACTTAAGCTCGGCTTCACTTTTAGTTTTGCCTTTAAGCAGCTCGCGCTCAACAGAGGCACCCTCCTCTACTGGACCAAAGGCTTCAACATCCCGGACGCAATTGGCCAGGAGCTTTGCGGCCTTCTCCAGGACGAGCTTGACGCACTGAATGTCCCTGTCCTCGTCGCCGCGCTCGTGAATGACACCGTCGGCACTCTGGTAGCCCGCTCGTATCAATCGCCTGGGGCGACAACTACCCTGCTGGGCGCTATTTTTGGCACGGGCACGAATGGCGCATATGTTGAGAAGCTCGCTAATATCACTAAAATGCTCCCCGTTCAAGCCGACGGTAGCGCTGCACCTATTCCGTCAGGGGATATGATTTTAAACACAGAATGGGGCTCCTTCGACCCTGAGCTCTCCATTCTCCCCAACACCCCTTATGATATAGCTGTCGATCGTGAGTCTGTTCATCCTGGGATCCAGATGTTTGAAAAGCGCGTATCTGGGCTCTTTCTGGGTGAAACGCTGCGCCACGCCCTGCTGGCCATTGCGCCGTACAGCGAGACAATGGTCATTCCACTCAATTCGCCGATCCATGACCAGTACAGTATCAGCACCACCTTCATCTCCTCGGCAGCCAGCGACGAATCCCCGACGCTGGAGATTGTCAGAAGCGAGCTGAAGAGGATGCTCAACCTAGATGCTACTCCACAAGATGCGGAGGCGGTGAAAAAGCTTGTGCTTGCTATCAACAAACGTGCAGCTAGACTGGCAGGCGTTGCTATCGCAGCTATTGTGGTCAACTCTGGGCGTCTGACGGATGTATCTGCACCGCCAGCTTCGCCGCTGAGTGTTATAGACGGGAAAGTGCCACTTCCAATCAACCTCAAAGCTGTGGAGACCGAGAGTGATGAGGCCATTTCAGACGTCAACCCGAAGTCAAAACTACACATATCGCCGTATCGCCGCCTTCAATCTCTCGTCCGGCGTATCTTCTGCGCTCCTAGCCCAGATTTGACAACCCCGGAATCCGACCTTTCCCCATCGAAACCGCAAACTCCGCCAACACGCCCTGTAGTCCAAAATGAGGGAATCATAGATATCGGCGTTGATGGCTCTATCATCGAATTTTGCCCCGGCTTCATCTCTTCCATTCGCAGCGCCCTCCGCGACGTAGATGAGATCGGAGTTGAGGGGGATAGAAGGATACGAATTGGGATTGCGAAGGACGGGAGCGGGATTGGAGCTGCGCTTATTGCGAGGATGGCCGAACTTGAGATGGGGCGTGGGGTGAAAGGATGAAATCCCGATTAGTTTTGGTATGTGGATTGTAGTGATGGCAAGGAGAACGGGCTATGGTTGGGTTAGAGATAGGCAGGTTAGCATATCAGGGAGGGATATGAATAGACTGCCTGACGCTATCATTTTATAAAGCGCTTTTATGTTTACTTTTATGTAGGCAACTCTGTGACTGGCTGTGATGAAAACCGCACAGTTCCCCGGTGTGGTCTCTTGAAAACGAGAAAATTGTGTGGTACGTCTGTGGTCCTCTGATTATTATTAGAAGTGAGTGGCTACGTGTGTCGAAGGAGAGACGACCGCATAGTATCTAGTTATAGTTCTGTTTCAGTATATTTTAAAGGGTTACGTATATCTCTACAGTCTACTCTACTTATCGATGTGACGGCTAGAAGGCTGCTGAAAAGGGAAGCTTTCATTGCTGCTTCATGCAGCTTGCTTGCCCACGTTTTGATACTCCTGCATCCAAACCTAATCGCCCCATGATGCCTCAGATTCAAACATACCACCAGCAGAGTCACCGAAACACAAAGTACCGAACTTATAATTCTTCGAAAAGAGTTACACAACGTTCATATTAAAGGCAAACAGGTTATATTAGCAGGAGTTTTTATGTACACAAAAAGTGTCACGAGATTGTAAAGAAGGCAGAAGAAAGATCACTGGCAATGCGGCCCGGAAGCACTTTCTAAAGCATGTTTTTAAGAAAGTAGAGGACAGGGATGAAGATAAGGACACTGTTGGTTTATCTTAGCGGTCAGAATGTGTATCAGTCATATATGCAGAGGCTATTACACGCTCATAGAGGCGCGGGTGAGAATCACCTGTGCGAAACACTATACAATGCAAAACCCCATACACTACATTATTTAGTTCACTTCTACCTATATAATCTGAGGAAGCAGAGATTCGGATAGACCACCTATTAGTCCTTGCTACCTTCCACTGTCTTATCTCCTCTTAAGCTGAGAGTTGGAGGAGGGAACGTTGGTAGTGAGTCAGTACTGATTTTAGTACCCTTTTCCCGATCAATATGCCGATAGAAATCAGATAGGGTCGGAGCCTTCTTAGGGTCTAAATGTAAATGCCACAAATCCCTCCCTAGTCTCTTACCCTCCTCAATCAGTGCTTTTATCGTATCAGGGAAATTCATACAAAATTTCGTCATTGCTTCTTGAGCATCCACATCTGAGTAGCCCAGTCGAAAGAAATACAAGAGTATTTGTGTACTGTCATATATCCCGATCTTACCTGCCGGTCGACTCTTTGTGACAACTGGAACACCTAAAATCTCCTGACACCAATCTAGAATGTCGGCGCGCTGTTCTTCGGTGGGTAGACGGTATGGACTTGGAAGGTGCCAGGCAATAGCTCGTGAGCCCATAGCTCGTGAGCCCTCGTCTAGAGCTCGTACGCCTTTGTCATCCTTGTCTACTCGATGCCGGATGGTGTGATACAGCATATTAGTTTGAAGAATATCTTCTATAACAAGTGAAAGTGCGTTCTCCTCTTCGAGATGTTGAGACTTCTCGACTACAAAGAGACATAAATCGTGTCTTGTTGGACCATGAGTCCTCTCATACTCCTGAAACTCCTGTGATTCTACCAATATTGAGCCATAGGTTGAAACAACAAGAGGTTTTATAGTACGGAAGCTTGTTTGGGATAGACCATTTTCGCTACTTTGGCGGCATCTACCACATTTGTCCATATCGTGAGCTTCATCGCAGTTATAGACTTTCTTTTTAAAAAATCGTCGGAATGACAGGTCTATAACGCTGCGGTTTGATTTTGATTGATTCAATTGCCTAGAAGCACCCCTAGTCGCTTGACGGTTTGCCATTGTAACCCTTGCTTCTCCGATATAGAGGTATTTGTGTATGAAAGGCTTGATACGGCGATGGCTCAAGGAGCCAAAGTGTAAATGATCAACTGGTGGTGTGAATTCTGTACGTTTCCTTTCTGGTTCAGGGTAAAGAGACACCAGCGTACAAGAAATTTCTGACATGAGCACCTGCTACGGTGAGCCAGACCGGAGACATTCAACACATTCGCGAAAAACGTCCCTTGAACATGAACGGAGAGTGCTTAACAGACGATTAGCTCGCCGATGCTTTCTTTTAAATTTGGCGTATGACATCAAAATCTCAAAAGCGGACTCTGATATTGCCAAGCAGCTAATCTCTTTCGTAATCTCCTAGGACGAGCTAATGAAGCAGGCGTACTCTAAGAGCACATAAAAAATTTCTGGGGATGAATCTGGTGTACTATCAGCAGGCCGCTCTCCTGTCCACGTTTGTTCGAGCTCATTAAGGTCCGCAGTTGTAAGCAGGAGCATCTCATCCCATCTTGTGATAAAATTGATAAGCTCTCTAGTAACCCTCGCAGCATTTTCGTCCATTTCATTACGTCCCCTGGCAAGCTGAAGAAGGCTTGTTACATTGCTCTGCGTAATATGCAAGGTGAAGAAACGGAATTCAGTAATCAAGGCAGTCCGGATCAAACCAAGCTTTGTATTTGGAATATTGAAGGGTATAAAGTCTTGTTGTTCAAGCACTATAATGGGATTGCTTTGATCCACATCATTCTCTAATTCATTGACGGTGCTCGGCGGGGCTGGAATCCAATTTGAGATGTTTCTCCGCATGGAAAAAATATCGCTATCAGTTGCTAGACTGACTTCATCGTACGCTTTGCCAGTTCCGATAGACTTTAGTTGTCTTAAGATGGATGGGCGATAGATATCTCTTGCCCAATCCATAATATAATCAACAATGAGGATGAGTTGTAGAGCGTTGTCCTTAAATTTAATTGACCCATTCCACAATAAGTTTATATCCTATTTATAAGTTAGTTACCAAAAGAAGAATCCTAGCATGAATTCGAAGTAACGTAAATATAATATAGCGTAAAATCCGAAAGCCTAATAATAGAGTTGCATGGCTCTTTTCTGGCAACTGTAAAGAATTCTAATATGAGAGGCATATGGAATCTCATTACTTACAAATTTAGCCGGTGCACCGTTCGCGCCTCTTATCACATGGCAGCCATATAGTTGCCATGCATCGCCCCTACTCTTCTTGTAGCTTCAATAGTGCCCAAATTGGAAAAGCTGTCTGTACTTGGATGTCGTCAAACCCATTTGGACTAGATTCTGACTTGGCCTCCAGAATCAAAAATGGAAACAAAAGTGGGTCAGATTCGGACTTAAATGGGCTACTTCTAACTAAATCTCCGACAGTAGTAGGGGCGGTTCCGGCAGTCGTAGACGGTATAGATCATGACAGAAGATCTTCAAAGTTTCTCGTTACTTGTAGGCCGTATACACGGTCCGGCTCCTGCCTGGGCAGCTTAGACTGTGATATGTCATCATGTATTATCGACTCTTGTGCTCGATCGTCAAAGATTGGATTCGTGCCTATTTCATAGCTACATGCCGCCAGAAATTAGTATATTAGAATAGATAGTAGACCTTGGAGATAACCAACTAATCTTAAGGCTGGGTCTCTGGTGGGCATTAGCAGCGTTGCCGATCCCTCTTCCGTTGTTCTTGGGTTTGAGTTACATCATTAGATTCATCCGGTCTAGCCTCGATCTCGGAGCGCCAGACTCGAGCTCGGCATTTTGAGCTACAACGTAAATTAGACACCATATCTACTACCGACTAAGTGAACCTCACCATGCAACTTCAACGCTGAATCTTCGCAGAATGTCATTTTTAAGACCGAACCGCCAGCCTGCTTCATTTCGGTCTTGACTAAACAAGCGGGAGGCACGCTTTGCTAGCCACTCTGCTCGAGTCTTGGTTTCTTCAGTCCATGGCTCATCCTGCGAGCGAATGCTAATGCTCTCACAGTAGCTATCGAAATTCTGACTCCCGAGTGTCTTGATGTTATGAAACGTTAAGCTGTGTGATGCTGGCCAGTTGTATGAAGGCGATCTAAAAGTGATTCCATAACTCTTCGCCATGCGCCGAAGGTTTCTATTCCGATCATCTGCCATAGTGCTGTGCAAAAATATGCCAGGAGGAAGATGTGAGGTTGGGTAAGGTGAGTTGGGCGCCTAACTATATCGTATCAACTGTTGGTGGATACATCGGCTAATGTCTTACATAAGCAAGCTTTTCTTCAACAAGGGGTGAACTGGCCCTGTCCTCGTTGCAATTACTCTGCTAGTGCTTTAATTGCCCTTTTCTAGGTATATGTTCATATATACTCCTAATCCCCTCTCTAGAATCTATTGCTACAGTCTTCTTGTCAGCTGAGAACTCATCGAGGGGAAACAACTTCGGGCTGGACCGATGCTGGGCTGGGCAGGCAACAGTGGCACTGACACAGGGACGCTAAAGCATGCGCTAAAGCATGCGCTAATACAAGAAGGGATGTAAAAAAGAATACATTTAGGCGCGCTAAACCCAGGCGATCTAGCAAGCAGGAAACTGCGCCCCGCTTGCCGTTGCATAGTATACCCTATTTAACGAGTATTCATATTTAATTTAATATAAAATAATTACTTTGTACCCACTGTAAAATTATAATCGATGTTTATATTTATTAAATGCGTAATTGAATAGAAAAACACCAAATAAAATGACAACGAGCTTCGTATAAAACCACTTTTTATATAAGATTAAGTCTCAGTAGAAATATAGGGAACAAGAGACACTTTCAATACATCCATACCATCCTAAACGCCAAATCGAACGAGATGCTCTAGCGTAGCTATCTGCCAACTGCTGATATCTATACTTGCTTCAGTCCCCACACATCTTAATAAAACACAAAGCCCCATAACATCTATTTAGAGATTTGAAGCCTACGCACATTGTCACAGCCATCTAGGAGCTCAACGACGCCTAGATGATGATTCCATAAGGCTTCCGCCATCGCAGTATTGCCCTCATTATTTATATGGTTGCTATCGACGCGCCCTGTCTGGAGTAGTACTGTCATCACAGCTTCATGCCCTCCACTAGCTGCAAAAAGAAGCGGAGTTGAGCCGGAGTTATCTTTTGGGTCGGGGTCTACTCCCTCTGTGGCTACGAGGAGCTTGACAATGGCCTCATTCCCATTTATACATGCGGTAGTAAGGGCAGTCTGGCCCTTATTGTTCCGAGAACTAGGATTGACCCTCTTAGTAGCTAGAAGGAGCTCCACCATGTCCGAATTGCCTTTCCAAGCTGCCCATGCGAGAGGTGTATTGCCATCGTTATCCCTCATATCGATGTCAACCCTCCCTGTTCCTATGAGGAGGTCTACAACTTCCTTGTGACCCTTGCCGATGGCAAACCAAAACGGCGACTGCCCGTCAACATCCCTAGAGTCGACATCAATCCCTTCAGTGCTAAGCAAGAGTTCTACAACACCCACTTTGCCAGCCTCAGCGGCAAGGGAGAGCGCCGATCGACCATAATTATCGATGGGGTTGGGGTTGATTCCGCTGACCGAAAGCAGTAATGTCACTACGCCCGTATGTCCCATAAATGAGGATAGCGACAACGGGGTCTGGCCGTGGTCGTCCCTCTCATTCGGATCTGCTATGTCTGCTGCGAGGAGCAGCTCCAGTACCGGCTCGTGACCTGCTTTCGCCGCTACTGCCAATGGCCCTCGATCGTCATCTCCTCGGGGGATGTGAACGCCATCACTAGCCGCGATAGCTTTCTTTATGGTCCGAACATTGCCGTTTTCCGAGGCCCATATTAGTGCAACTGGTTTCTTGCCATGGGCGTCCTGCCGATAATGAATTGGCTCAAAGAATTCTCTACATTTTTGACTGGCGGACAGCAAAGCAACTCTGTCTCTAGCTAAGACGTATGTAGAAATGATATAGAGGATTTCTTCAGGGAGGTTGAGGAGCGTCATTGTCGTTTGGTAATTAAGAGGACATGCGGTTCTACCTTGCTCGAAACGGGAGTCACCATACGAAACTAAGCGAATTCTCAACAACTGTCATCGGGCTGATAATTCGCCCGTCCTACGCCAATAGTAAAGGTTCTCTATAAGCCAAATTCCAAATGTAGCGGATGAAATACCCCAAATGATTTAAGCACAAAACAAAGTAGATTAAGCTGTCTAGCCGTAGTACGCGCCCTAAAGAGTCCGGACTCACTCCCTCTTCTCGTCCCGACCCATCACCTCTGCTACGTGGTTCTCCTCCCTCGCCTTCAAAATCTTCGCCGTATATTCCTTCCCAGCGACGAACCACCACGCCGTCTCCAGCACGAGGAAGCCTCCAACACAGGCACATGTGTAGTTCATATTTTGCGCTACTCCGTATTAGCATTGTAATCTATCATTTGAACCAGGGCAAAGCTGGGAAGGGAGTTTGCATACCAGAAACAGGCTTCACGTAGGGAAACGAGAAAAACACAATCGCAAATATGAGCCACGCGCAGGTTATGATATTGACCGTCATCCCAACGGCATAGCTCATATGGAAGCTGCCACGGTGAATTGTAGTTCGCCGCATCAGCACGTTGGTGAGGATTGGTATTAGGTAAGCAAGGTTGTTGATGGTGACGGCCGATCCCAGGAGGGCATTGAAAGCTGTGGATGAGCCGAGATACAAACATCCAAGAATCGCGATTATGGCCGTGACGGCAAGCTGGGCGTTAAAGGGAATGCGGAGAGTGGGGTGAACTTTAGACCAGCTGGAGGAGTTTGTTAGTGGATGGCGGTGTAAGACAGGGGTTGGGGAGTCTTACGTGGAAGAGAAGGGGAGTGCGCCGTCGCGGGAGAAGGCCCAGAAGATGCGCCCAGTACCTATTAGAAAATATTGTCAGCCTGGGATGTGGAAGTTGGGACGCCAGACGCATACTTAGTTGAGAACCGACCATACACGGCCCAATGGCGATCCACAGCATGAATGTCAGAGCAAAAGCACCGCCGACTGACTGGGTTGCCTGAAGGAACAGTTCCGCGAGCGGAAGGCCGGTGGAAGTGGTAGCTAGCGCCGCGTAATCCTGGACGGAGAACATGAGGGTGATGAGATATGTTAAGCCAGTCACGAAGGCGATGGCGAGGGTGATGACTGTAATTGTCTACTGTTAGGAAATATCTCATAATATACAATAGGAATGCACGTACCAATGGCAAGCGGAGCGTTTCGTGAAGGCTACACAAAAGTCAGCTCTGAGTTCAAAAAACACGCAATTGAAGAGGGTGGCTCATACATTTGGCATCTCCTCCGTGATATGAGTAATGCCGTCCAGCCCTCCAAGACTGTACAACGGGTTCACCAACCCCGTAATGAAGCAGATCACATTCGACTCCCACCCCGTCTTGTTTATCCACGTCTTGAAGACAAACTCGGTATCCCGGTGAGATGGCGCTGTGGCAGCCACTGTGATCATAATCACGAACCAAGCGAGTTGGAGGTAGAAAACTAAACACCGAATTAACACCTCAATAGAACCAGTTTAACCACAGCAAGACTCACGAGAAAATCGGTTAAGCCCGGGGATGGCCTTGTTGCCAAACATAACGATCGATGCCGTCGCCAAGTTCAAGACCTGGTACACGACGAATGTCATCCAGGCCTTGATCACGAGATCTCTATGGTACAATGCAATCAATGCCATGAAATTCTGAGAGTAAATCAGATTCGTCGATGCGGCCGTAAAGATCCCTGATTCGAGTCAGCTCGCCGTTCATCCCTGAAAATCAACGCTCAAACTCACATCCGAAGACAGTGCACCAGCCCGTGACGAAGCTGAGGTAACCGGTCATCCTCTTTGGGGCGATGGCGGCGATCCAATGATACATGGCACCCTCGGTTGGGTAGGAAGAGACGAATTCGGCGAGCGATGCGCCCAAGAAGGACTGAAGGATCCAGACGAGGATGAAGCCATAGATAACTATCTGGAGTAAGCCTGGGTCCCAATAAATAGACCTTCCTTTACAACTCACCAGCTCCTGGCCCCCCAGCGGAAATCTCAGTCAC
The DNA here is from genome assembly GCA_000750935.1 of Pseudogymnoascus sp. VKM F-4519 (FW-2642). Classification (NCBI taxonomy): domain Eukaryota; kingdom Fungi; phylum Ascomycota; class Leotiomycetes; order Thelebolales; family Thelebolaceae; genus Pseudogymnoascus; species Pseudogymnoascus sp. VKM F-4519 (FW-2642). Next base: position 38,959 of record JPKD01001621.1, read on the forward strand.
CAGCCCGAGTCCAAGACCTAGATACAGGGTTAGCCTGGTTGCGTGGTACTTAGGCACGTGAGGGTATTTGCACACCTGTCCATGAGATGGTCGTAGTCGAGGCGAGGCCAATGAGACTGAAAATTCCAAAGTGACGCTCCAATTCTTGTTTGTGGCCTTTGCGGATTGGAGTTAGCTACTCGTGCTCTATTATTTGATTGAGAACATTAATAATTACCCATCTGTGCCAGTCTCAGCTCGTCGGCGTCGACTGGCTTCTCACTACCACTCATGGTCTCGTCTGCCGCCGCAACGGACGCGATAACTTGTTTTTCCTCACTCATGTTTGCTATGCTGTTAGTTGGCAATGAATCCAAGACCTGTGGCTCTGCCAATAGATATTATAACAAGGCCAAGCGACAAGACGGAGGGATCAGCAACTATTTTGATATCAAGCTTTCCCCGCACTGAGTAGTTTCCCAAGATAAGACTCGGTATGCGGTAATGAAACGTAGTAGCGCTTTTCGCGTTTGTGACTCGTGGCGCAAGGGGGAAAGGAGCACGCGCGCAACATACTGCCGGTTCTCCACCCGAACCGAAGGAATATAGAGATAGGGAGGGATAAAGGAGAACAGTACTTGAGCACCGTACAATATAGTACTACGAAGTTTGTATCATATAGATCCTATAGGAAGGAGATACCGGGTGAGACCGCGGCATACCGCGGCATCTGGAGTCCAGTGAGGAGTCGCACAGGGAAGGCGTGGGGAGGAGCAGCACAAATTCTGGGGCCGGTTGTCGGCGTTGACCTCGGCATTGATAGCGGTGAACTTAAGGGGAAGTACCAAAAGAGAAGTTCACCGATGATCACTTGAATATCATATCCATATTAGGAAACTGCGAACCTCAATGTCTCGGTGATATCTCCGAGCCGTACCGGCAAAGTCGGTGAAACGGAGCCCGGAGAATCAAAGGTCCGTGCTGACAAGGTTTAAGCTTGGAGCTCAAGGGACGCTACCCGACGCTAAGGACAGTTATAGTAAGATCGGCCACGGGCTAAAATTATCTCCACTATGCATGAACATCACGGAAAATCAACAATAGCAATAGTAATGTCATGGACATCAACAGATCACCAGATCACCAGCTACGGACGGAATATCACCGTCAACAGCGACGCTATTGTATTGGCAAAGTTGTAAGAAGCTGTTGTATTTTCCCGTCCGAAGTGCGGCGTCATTGTTTTTAATGTGATTATGCTCAATGCTACTCTTATGGTATGGTAGTGGCATGCTGTAGTACTATGCACAGTACAGTAGTTCGGCATGGGGGGCCCAGCTAGGCCTGTCAGGCAAGACACTCAACGGTCACCCCGCTCTAGAACGGGATGATCATCGTCATAGGTGCCCAGAACGCGAATATAAAGTTGAACGTGTAACCCTGATGGCACAGAGAGAATATCCCCAGTGAGGTATGTGCATTGTGAAAGCACTGAGCCTAACACAAGGAACCAATTCCTCGACAACGGCTCTCCATTGAATCGAGGCATTATGCGTGTGCTCTCGCTGTCTCTTGGCGTAGTCGCTGCCATTGTTCAGGTAGTCACTGCTTCACCAGCTCGCCTCGACGATGCGCCTCTTGTGAAGACTGCCGGCGATGCTGCTGCCATTAAGGGCTGGTATATGCAGTCGACGGCTAAGACTTCCAGTGACATGCTCGCTGTGTCGCAGCCTGGCTTTGATATGAGCTCCTGGTACCGTGTTGGTAGCCGTGGAACTGTCATGGTATGTGTGAACAGCGGCTAGATACTCCCAAGCGTATCAGGAACATTGAATACTGCTGACTGACTTAACACAGGCTGGGCTCCTCGAGAACAATGTCTACAATGACAAATCTCTGTTTTTTTCTGAGAACTTGAAGACTATGGTTGACCGTTCCCAATTCGACGTACCTTGGCTCTACCGCGAAGAGCTCACCTTTGACCCGGCGACCAACCAGCGCTACTTCCTCGAGACCCACGGCATATCCTCCAAAGCAGACCTCTACCTTAACGGCAAACAGCTTGCCTCCAAGGAAACTCTCACTGGCGCGTATGGTGGCGAGAAATTCGACATTACCCAGTACCTGCTGAAGGGAAAGAACGCTGTCCTAATACGCGCCTACCCAACCAACTACCTCAAGGATTTTGCCCTAGGTTACGTTGATTGGAACCCATACCCACCGGACAATGGAACAGGTGTCTGGCGTGAAGTTTTTGTGTCACAGACTGGGCCAGTGTCACTATTGAAGCCCCGCGTTGTGACTGACTACAAAGGCAAAGCCGTCAGCAGCGTAACTGCTACTATCAAAGTTGTCGTCAAGAACAGCGGGACCAAATCGGTCCAGGGGACGATCAAAGGCTCGATTGAAGAGCCTTGCGGTTCCAAACTTCCTATCTCGGCTTCTTACACTCTCAAAGCCAACGAAATCAAGACAGTCACACTGACAGCCAAGATCAACAACCCTCAGATCTGGTGGCCGAAAGCATGGGGCGCCCAACCGCTCTATTCGCTCGATATTGCCGCCTATATAGGATCAGAGGTCTCCGACCGCGCTGCCCAACGCACATTCGGCGTCCGCTATGTGACCTCCTCGCTCAACTCCCACCAGGACCGTGCCTTTGCTGTGAACGGAAACCCATTTCTCGTCACCGGCGCCGGCTACTCCGCTGATATCTTCCTTCGATTCGATCCAGCCAAGCTTGTGCAGCAGTTTGAGTATATCCTCGATATGGGCCAGAACACCGTGCGTCTCGAGGGAAAGCAGGAGCACCCTGAGCTGTACGATATCGCCGACCGTATGGGTATAATGGTTCTCGCTGGGTGGGAGTGCTGCGACAAGTGGGAGGGTTGGAGTTATAACGACGAGGCAGATGGAGTCAAATGGGTTGATGCTGATTATGTCACTGCGGAAAAGCAGATGGAGCATGAGGCGTATATGATGCAAGGCCATGCCAGCTTGCTTGGTTTCCTCGTAGGCAGTGACTTTTGGCCTGATGAGCGTGCATCGCCTATCTATGTCAACAAGCTGAATGAGCTCGATTGGGATGTTCCTATCATTGCGTCCGCATCTCTGAGGGGATTTCCAAAGAATTTGGGTTCGTCTGGTATGAAGATGGGTATGTCCTCACATCTACTTGCCAACTTTTACCTTCTCCCTTGCTAACAAACCCCCACAGACGGCCCATACGATTGGGTTCCCCCAAATTACTGGTACAACGACCAATATGGCGCCGCCTTCGGTTTCGGCTCCGAACTTGGCTCCGGAGTTGGCACCCCCGAGCTCTCATCCCTCAAAAAGTTCCTCACCGCGTCCGACATGAAGGATCTGTGGACCGCCCCCGACAAAGGTCTTTATCATATGTCCACCATCGACTCCTCCTTCTACAACCGCAAACTCTATAACGACGCCCTCTACGCCCGCTACGGCGCCCCAACCTCCCTCGATGACTACCTCCTCAAGGCCCAGGCTATGGACTACGAAGGCACGCGCTCCCAATTTGAAGGCTACTCCGCGCTCCAGAGTGCCAGCCGCCCCGCCACGGGTATCATCTACTGGATGCTCAATAACGCCTGGCCCAGTCTCCACTGGAACCTGTTCGACTACTATCTCAAGCCTGCTGGGTCGTACTTCGGCGCGAAGGTCGGAGGCAGGGCGGAGCACGTTGCGTTCGGGTATGGTAGCGCGAAGGGCGATGTGTGGCTTATTAACCACACGATCGATAAGAAGGGATCGAGGACTATTAAAGTTGACTTGTTGAGCAAAGATGGCAAGACCTTAGTTTCTCGCTCGGTGGATGCCACTACGACACCCAACCAATCGAAGAAAGTGGCGACAATCCCAGAAGCAACAACTCTTAAGGACGCTGCCTTCCTGCGCCTCGTGCTAAGTGATGCCAAAGGCAAGGTGCTGAGCAGGAACGTGTATTGGATCTCGCCCAAAGTGGATAAATTGGACTGGAAACACTCGGACTGGTACTTCACCCCCGTCACGGAATACGCGAACTACAAGTCACTCGCGACTATCAAGCCAGCGCAATTGAGCGCCACGTCGGCGAAGGGGGTTATGGTTGACGGGAAGGTGAACGTGGACGTCACGCTGGTGAATAAGGCGGCTGTGGCGGCGTATTTTGTACGTCTTGAGCTGAGGGATTCGAAGGGCGAGGATATCCTACCAGTGCTGTGGTCGGACAACTATGTTACGCTTTGGCCAGGTGAGAAGGTGGTGTTGAGTGTTAGTTGGGCTGCTGGAGGGAGTGGGCAGGGGAAGGTTGATATTTCGGGGATTAATGTCCAGGGTGTTGAGGCGGTGGTGGTGAAGTGGTAGGACTAGGGCCTGTTGATAGGGAAAAATTCCTTCTCTTAGAGTGGGCACTTTTGGATATGAAAATTATGAATACCCTTTTGACATCCCGCAACATGTGCTTAAATTAGACCAGCATCCCTGTCCATACAATCATGCACCCATCCGCAAAATACTGCGTATCAATATCCGTCGCCTATAATCACATGTCAGCAATTCCATCCTCAGTAGACGCCCCACAGCGGGTGCCAACGAAAACAAGACCCCTCACCTTCGCAAACCTCGCCGCTTGTCCAATCCCCATATTCCTTGCAATCCACATCAAGCACTCCTGTAAGTACTCCCGCATCTCCTCTCCAACAGTCCCCACCCTCGACGCCACACAGAGAGGATGCATCAGCAGTAGCCCACCCACTGCTCTCCCTGGTTTTAATTCCCGGTCTGCGCCTCCGTCGACAAAGGACCTCAGGTCATCAGTCAAGTGGTACGGTATACTCGCCGCGATATCATCGATCAGTCGTGCCGCCTCAGTGCGCTCGCGGACGTGGTCTTCTCCGTCATTGAGTGCGTCGGAGAGGGCGAGAATAAGGTCCAGTAGGAGCAGCCTTGCAGCGCGCGAGGTATTCCATACACCTGCTATGTAGTGGTCGAAGTAAGTTTCTACCCTACCTGGCCACGCGCCAGCTTGTGCAGCTGATCCATGACAAAGCGCGGGAATGTGGCCTAGTAGGTGAGGTTTGAGAATATCAGGTTGCGTAGCTTGCCAGTGCGCGAACTGGTTATAGAGGGATGTAGCGTCTGCTTTTAATATGGTGAGGTCTGTGGTAAGGGGGGTTGGAGAAGAAAGGACGTTGTGGGCCTTGTGGTAGAGAGGGCTGAAGTCGTGGAGGAGAGCTGAGAGGGGGTGTGGGGTGGTGGGTTGGGAGATTACCCCAAGGCCTCCCGTTTTGGCTGATGGATGGCTAGAGCTGATGAAGTGCACGGCGCCAAATAAGTCCAGTGGCGAGTTTTCGATTTTCAGGATCGCGCCTACGCCTCGGGCATGTGTGTTGTGGTTACCAGCGTGGGATTCCCCAGCAACTATCATCTGTATCCGGTTAGCTATTCCATTCAGTTAGTGGGATGCGCTATAAATAAACCTCATAAAGACCAAGTAGCATGGCAATCATCAGTGCCTCAGGCGTCTCCGTAAAATCTGGGCACTCCATTGCAACCCGCAGCGCCCCGAGAAGTTCTTGGTATGCTTCCTCAGCTCGAGCTATAAGCCTAGGTCTGCACAATTTCCGGCCATGATTGGCATTGGCTACGGCCCTACATGCTATTGCAAGGCTGGAATAATGGCCAGCCTGACTGAGCATAGACTCCAGTCCATCGAGGTACCCCCGAGAGAGTGTGTGGTTTGTTGAGGCGACGCAGTACTCATACAAAAAGGCTTGGATAATCCGCTTATCGGCTTCCTCTTGTGAGAATTCTCTGGGGTGAGTATCCTCTGGCAGAACTCCAGTATTGGGACAGGGAATTCGGATCGGTAAGGTGCACTTCCGAGCACTTGAGAGCTGTGGGGGGCTACCGCTTTGGCTCTCTTGGGGTCGGAAAATTAGGCTGGAGCCGTCGCTATAACCCACGCAGGTGCGGTTCGATGTTAAACATCTAGCGCATGACTAGTTCCAAATCGTCAGTTCGTATTTGGTGGCATAAATAGAGGATGTAGCATCTAGCAATATATCTTAGAAGGGTTCAATTGGTAAATTCAAAGAACCACCACAGAACTCAAGTAAAGCTTCTTACGTACAGGACGAGCTTCATCACACTACAAACAAATCCATGTTAGTTCTATTCCTCAATATTACAAAAAATGGTCTATGGGGGTAATTCAGTGACAACGGGATAAAGCGAACCTTCTTCCTCCGACGCTTGCACGTCTCACACCCTCGCGATGGGCCTAAATACACCATTGTCCGTTCTCTTTTATTTGCTCTTCAGACTCCCATGATATTTTATTCGTTCGGCTACTTCGTCCAAATATTGCAACCTATCAAGTTTCTAATCTCCGAGTATACTCCGCTCAGTGTTGGCAATAGTATATTGCCAAGGCGTATGCAGTGTGAGCTCTGCTTCACAG